>JABMCL010000660.1:407500-425000 GCA_018857735.1 Alviniconcha marisindica
CTATAATCAACAACTATGTGATGCTCTGCCATCGCCAGACTCAGCGCTGAACGACAGACACAGCTGCTCCAAGAAAACAGGTTTGGTTAGGTCACCAACACTGACTCAAAATGGCAAACCGAATCGGACCTGTTCAGTTCAGATCAGTTCAATTCAAGATAGTATCTATGCGCTCGGAAAAGCCCATATGCGCTCCACCTCGTCTCTCAGAAGTTTCCCCAACGTAGCCTTTGAAACGGTTCCAATGTTCGTCTGATTGACGATGGCCCTCTCTCGTCCTTTCAAGGAAGATCGTCTAGCGCTTCCTCTTTCAACGCATCTCTCCTCCAGGCGATCAATGGTGTGATGTCCTTGGCTTTGTGCCCGCAGGTAGTGTCTCAACCTTCTCAACACTTCAGATCTTCTGAGAAGCAAGCCACTTGTTAGGATTGCTTTGCCCGCCAGTCTATCTGCTCGGTCGTTTCCCTTCACTCCGGCATGTCCAGGGCAGTACATCCACAGGAATTTTCGAAGGTAGAGGTCGACCACTGACACTTTCCAGTCTGGGCTCCCCATTCCACTTTTCACTTTTTATAGCAACGCCCATTGAATCTGTGAGGATGATGGCATGTGTGGTCTGACTGTCACCTGCAATCGGACCTACACATAGAAACGAACCTGTGTCAGACACAGCTGCTCCAAGAAAACAAGTTTGGTCAGGTTATCAGCACTGACACAAAATGGCACACCGAACCTGACCTACACAATACAAACGAACCTGTGTCAAACACGTGTTTGGAGAGAGCGTATTCAAAACGTAGGTCTGTGGAGTGTGTTCCGGGTTTTGTGGATAGGTAGCTTACACAATACAAGATCCAAACACATAAAAGGTTAAAAAGAACGCTATTTATTAGGACAGGACAAAACCAGTTAGAACACTAGCAGTCATTCTGCTTTTAGATTTTTTCAACACAATACAAGTCGCTCAAAAACAACAACATTTCTTCACCCCACCCCGGTTCTAGTATTTCTTTCATTGTCTCTTCCTTTCTTATTGCTTCCTTTACTTCTTTGCTCATTCAGTGAATGAACGGGGACGTAGCTTGTTTTGGGGTGAAGCTTTTTGCACCATGTATTTACTCGCGTGCTTGTGTAGAGAAGAGGCCGGTAGAGGGCACTGCAATTCAGAGCATGTCACATATCAAAATCCAAAATATCCAAAACCGAAGCCCCAGTGAAACAGAAGAAAACAAAGGAAGAAAAAGAAAAGAGGACAGAGCGTAATTTATAAAAAAGACCAGAAACGCTGCGTGAGAACATTCTCTACAGCGTCATAAGACATGACGTATGAGACACGTGAGGGGCCCTTTCGTTTTGAAGATGCAGGCAAGCGGCATGCCGTCAATGCAATGTGCAAACCAGGGAGCTGTTATCCCGTGCTGCTAGTGCCAACGCGGGCCATCTTGCGGCTCAAAATTGGCCGAGAGTTTGTGGTCTCTTTTTGTTCTTCCCCCTTTTTTTGTTTGCCCTCTAACCGTCCATCCGAGCGCTCAAGCATCATAGTCCCCGTCTGCCAGGCGCGCTCTTCCTTCTGCTGTCCACCACGGCGCTTGTCGCTTCACGCCGGCTTTTGCTCTGTTGTGGAAATCACATCCCTGCCATCGCGGAACAAAAAGCCGCCGAGTCTTGGCCAGGAAAGCCGTACTCCACAGACTGGGCCGATCACGTAGGCCTAGCTATCACGAGGCCGGGAAAGCCTTACTCCACAGACTAGGCCTACCATGTAGGCCTACCAACAAGGCCAGGATAACCGTACCCCAAAGACTAGGCCTATCACGAGGCCAGGAAGGCCATACTCTACAGGCTAGGCCCTCGTGAGGCCAGGAAAACCGTACTCACAAGGCCAGTAAAGTGCTACTCCACAGCCTATGCCTATGACGAGGCCAGGAAAACCGTAATGCACAGCCGGCCTAGGCCTATGACGAGGCCAGGAATGCCGTACTCTACAGACTAGGCCTATGACGAGGTCAGGAAAGCCGTACTCCACAGACTAGGCCTATCACGAAGCCAGGAAAACCGTAGTGCACAGCCTAGGCCTATTAAGAGGCCAGGAAAGCCGTACTCAAAAGATCAGGCCTATCACGAGGCCAGGAAAGCCGTACTCTACAGACTAGGCCTATGATGAGGCCAGGAAAACGGTATTCCACAGACTAGACCTTTCCACAGACTAGGCCTATCACGAGGCCAGGAAAACCGTAGCGCACGGCCTAGGCATATCACGAGGCCAGGAAAGCCGTACTCAAAAGATTAGGCCTATCACGAGGGCAGGAAAGCCGTACTCAAAAGATTAGGTCTATCACGAGGCCGAGAAAGCCGTACTCCACAGACTAGGCCTATCACGAGAGGTCGGGAAGCCTCGTAATAAGGGGGCTCAACGCAGTTTGTTACAGCCTCCCTTTGCTTAAAGCCTTTCTTTAACTTGTCCCCTTTTCCACCACTGAACAAAGGGGTTACTGTGTGCGATACAAAGAAGAAGAAGAAACAAACTCAAGAACATTGCTTTGTAATCAGCTTGACAGATTGGACCGACGGGGCATAATGGCGCATGCGCGCGAAAAGCCGGCAGAGATCGAGGAAGGCTGGAGCCGGGGGTAGGGGGTGGGGGGGGGGGGGGGGGGTAGTGGGGGGAGGGGGGGAGGGGGGCTGATGGGGGGCGATTAAAGGGAAAATGCACATACACACATACATACGAACACGCAGACACACTCAGTGGCAGACGGGCAAACAGTTCAGTCGAATGCTATATATCCACACGTTGGAGAGAGAGAGAGAGAGAGAGAGAGGGGGAATAAAAATAGCTGAATCGAACGCTAGCTATTGACCAGGACGAGTTCTTGGAGGTGGCAGACACAGCGGAAAAACCCAGAATCTGTATTTTCTGCACCTGCTGTGTGTATAGCTCTCAGGCTTCGCTTTTCTTTTCTGCATTGACTTCGCGTCCCTGCACACACCGTCACTCGCTTTTTAAGCCGATTACACCTCTTACACTAACTTCAATTTCTTTTCCCCCGCACGCGTCTTTGTGAACTTTGTAGAAAGGACAAACGTGTGTGTGTGTGTGTTTGTGTGTGTGTGTGTTGTGTGTTTGTGTGTGTGTGTGTGGGGGGGGGGTGCACGCGCGCGTGTGTGTGCGTGCACACACACACACACACACACACACATATTATATATATATATATATATATATATTATATATATATATATATATATATATATATATGCGACACACACACACACACACGCACGCACGCACGCACGCACGCACGCACGCACGCACGCACACAGATCGCAGGCAAAGTGTACGTCAGTCTTATGTAATCAGCTGAGTGTTGGAGAACGACGATTATGGGCTTACACGACCTGGGTAGGAATGGCCTACCTGCACACTGAATGGATAGGAATGGCCAATCACAGCGGCTTTCAGTTACACACATTTGTCGAAAAAGACGAGATACACAAAGGGTTCATAGAAGCCAGTCATAAAAGGACCAATTAACTTGCTCGCACTCAACAGTCAAGGACCATTACATCTGTCCTAATTACACAGCAGGAACAGGAAGTTCCGGTTCAGGAACTGCCAACAAAATACGAAAATATGCGCAGGCATGGGACGATGATAATGAATAAAAGGCAGAGAGGAAAAAATCTCTTCACGCACGCCACTTTTGCTGCGTGGGCAGAGTTTATCCTAAAGGTTTCACGGGGCACGTTTTCACCGTTCATTGCCACTGAACCACATAGGAATTAACCGGACCAAATTAAAGCCGTTCCATTTCTGTCGCTCTCTGCTTGATCGTTGAATGTTGCTGTACGTCCACAGAAACCGTACGGACTATTAGGGACGGGGAATCCAGGACTGCCACCTCGACTTTCACACAGCTCCTGAGCTCTGTTGTCTGTCTGCTTGAATCTTCTTTTCTTTGTTTTAAAGGGCGATGGGGAGGGTAGGAGGCTGTCCCATCATCCTTGCCGACGTCAGAGGCGTTGCCCCCCCCCCCCCCCCCCCCCCCAAGCTTCCCTGGCTCCAGTCACACCCAAGACCCATTGCACCCAAGGCACCGGATGTCCACGGAAAGAGACGCGCACCTTACCGTAGGTAAGCTACTCTCCGAAGCAGACACCGCATGCTGCCGAGTCGCTTGGGAAGTGTTCAGTCAGTGATGCCTGTCCCGATTCAGCCGACACGCAGGACATCACCTACTACGTCCCCTACTGGTGACCAACCTTAAGGAAGTCGCTGAGCCCTGCTGAGGGACCGTCCCCTCCACTGAGAGAGAAGTCGCCCCTCCATACGGGGAGCGGGTATAGCTCGGTGGTTAGAGCGCCGGAATCGTGATTGAAAAGTCGCGGGTTCGAATCCCTGCAGGAGCGGCGGGAGAATTTTCTTCTTTAGGGTCAACTTTCTGTGCTGGCTTTTATTTCGGTATCCGTTCCACCCCGTGTTACCGCAGTAGCACGTAAAAGATCCCGGTCATTCTGGCAAAAGTGCAGGTGGAAGGTTACAGCTAAACACACATACACCTTACGTATGTGGCTTTGCATGAAGTGACATGGTGCATGGTTGTATGGTGTACACAGAACGCGCAGAGATGGCAGCAGTTTCATGTGGCACCAGCCATGCCAGCGCTGTAAGTACACCATTTCGGTGGATATATTAAAAAAACGCGCCATAAAAAGCTAGTCACTCATGTAGAATCACATGCGAGCGCAATGAGTCTGCTCGAGAGCGGAGAACAGCGTTATATAAAAGCAATCGTCATCACCCATCAACCCCTGTGAGCCGGTTTGGCCTAGCGGTAAGGCGTTAGGCTGGTAAGCGGAAGGACCTCGGTTCGATACCGCTTCGGCTCTCCTTTCTCTTCAAAAAGGTTGTGGTTTGTGGACACTGTCTTGTGACTTTGTCCATCACTTCCTACTGAAACATTAAAATGGCTCTCATCGCTGCCCATCTTAATGCAGGAATCATTCTGGTGGTGACAGTGTAGCGACAGGTATATAATCTCCCTCTTAACCGATAACGCTGATTGTCAGTTATACCGGTGTTAACCAGGCCCGGGAACTGTGGCGGCGTGTGCGGTGTTGCTGGTCAAGAATTCAGAGCATCATCCCAGTCAAACATGATGATGATAATAATAATGTACTTTTCTTAATGTGCTGTTTCTCCAGATTGGAGCTCCAAAAACAACCAAAACAAAACCACAAAAAACAGTCGAAACAGACGCACGCACGCACCACACACACACACACACACACACACACACACACACACACACACACACACAGAGTCAATAGGATAGCTTGAAGAGGTGAGATATTTCCAAAGATGATTTAAAATAATTTAGAGCAGCACCCTCAAAGCTGCACCGTAAAGGGGAAAACCAGGGCTGCGTGGTCCAAGCCACGGGCCTATATCCATGATCCCAGCCTTCCCACTGGGCCCCTTGGCATTCCCAGCTCAGGGTAGGAGCCAGAAAACCCCGTCTCATGACTGATGCAAATCGGACCATGACCTTCTGGCCCGCATCAGTTTCCGAAGCCCGGCGTTATCCACTACGACATACGGCACAGGTGTTCAGACCACTGTTACTGAATACTGACGTGCCCATCATGGTAGTCATGATATAAAGCTATCCGCTGCGACATACACAGGTGTTCAGACGACTGTTACTGAATACTGACGTGCCCATCATAGTAGTTATCATATAAAGCTATCCGTTACGACATACATAGGTGTTCAGACGACTGTTACTGAATACTGACGTGCCCATCATAGTAGTTATCATATAAAGCTATCCGTTACGACATACATAGGTGTTCAGACCACTTTTACTAAAGTTAATACTGACGTGCTCATCACATAAAGCTCTGAGGGCAATCATCAATCAGACGAACATTGAAACCGTTTCAAAGGCAACGGTGGGAAAACATCTGAGAGACGCGATGGAGCGCATACGGGGCTTTTCCGAGCGAATAGATACCATCTTGAACTCAACTCAACTCAGCTGATATAAAGCTATCCGCTACGACATACACACGTGTTCAGACCACTTTTACTGAATACTGACGTGCTCATTGTGAAGTCATCATATAAAGCCAGTCATTAGAGTATCGTCACTTTAGTGAGATGGTTTGGCCTAGCGGTAAGGCGTTAGGCTGGTAAGCAGAAGGGCCTGGGTTCGATTCCGCTTCGGCTCTCCTTTCTCTTCATAAAGGTTGAGGTTTGTGGACACTGTCTTATGGCTTGTCCCTCACAATTAATGAAACATTAAAATGGCTCTCATCGCTACCCATCTTAATGCATGAGTCATGCTGGTGGCGACAGCGTAGCAATAGATATATAATCTCCATCTTTCCCCACTTCCATACCCCGCCCCCTTTCTCCCCATCACTAGTAAGCCTTATGGTTTCTGTGGACGTTAAGCACCATGTTTACTTACTTACTTACGCATCGTCACCGATAATACGCAGAGTACTTCATGCGTATTACCACCAGCACTGAGCCAAGCTGCTCTGCGCATCAACAGCAGGCTAGTGGGCAAAAACAACAACAAAACCCCAGCCACTGCCTGTTGGCAGTAACACACAAATTTGCACCATAGCGCATAATATGCCTGCTTTATTCATTGGGCCAGATGAGAATAGCGAAAGACTCCAGAGCCGAGAGAGAGAGAGAGAGAGAGAGAGAGAGAGAGAGAGGAGAGAGACAGACAGACAGACAGACAGACAGACAGACAGACAGAGGGAGACGGAGAGGACTAGCTGGTAACTGGATTTTAACATCCTGTCAATCACAGCCAGAGAGAGAGAGAGAGACGACAGACAGACAGACAGACAGAGACAGAGACAGAGAGAGAGAGACAGACAGACAGAGAGAGAGTGGAAAAACACAGTGGCGGGGAGAGAGAGAGAGACAGAGACAGAGACTGACGGAGAGAGAGAGAGGAAAAACACAGTGGCGGCTGAATTATAGGCCACAAACTGCACGTTGCTGTGTGCACAATTTGTAAGCAGGTCATCAGTCAGCAGAAGCTGCGCGCCGAGTCAGTGGTTTCCGCCCAGCACAAGCCCGAGCTAGCGGTTCACGAGGCCCTTCAAACGGCGTGGGAATGACCGGTGGCGTTTTGTCAGCCTCCCAAATCAGCGCGCTTCCGTTCATCCTGGAACCCGGCCATGTGTGCCGTGACCTCTTCACACTCCCGCGAAATCGATCCCGACATGCCGCGCGCCTGGCAGCCCAATATCTTCCCGTCATTCACCGCCAGGGACTGGGAGACACTGGGGCAAGATCTGGATGGTCGAAATTAACGTGTCACATAACCGAGTTATCTAAGTTTAACCCCCCCCCCCTCCCCCCCAATTTGTCCAACAGTATACCCCGTGGACCTTTTTTGGAATAATTTTTAAAAAAGCAAACTAATGAAACAAGCATCTTAAACAATCTCTCTGGAGACAGAGAAGCAGACGTCACTAATGCGTATCTATCAGCCCATAAAAGCTTCTTCCTTGAAAACAGAAATCTTGGTGCAGACAGAAGAAATTTCAACAGTAAACTGAGAACTACGAGGAGCAAACCAAGAATCCCACCAACAGGGTTGACACGAGACTCGCTGCGTGGTACAAAATGAGACGAAGATTCGAGAGACCGATGTGACTCGGTCTGGGGTAGAGTCTGAGAGAGAATAGTGACCGATGTGACTCGGTCTGTGGTAGAGTCTCAGAGAGGAGTCCCGGGTGACCGATGTGACTGTCTGTGGTAGAGTCTCAGAGAGGAGTCCCGGGTGACCGATGTGACTCAGTCTGTACAGTCTCAAAGAGAAGAGTTAGTCCTGGGTGACCGATGTGACTCAGTCTGTGGTGGAGTCTCAGAGAGGAGTCCAGGGTGACCGATGTGACTCGGTCTGTGGTAGAGTCAGAGAGGAGTCCCGGGTGACCGATGTGACTCGGTCTGTGGTAGAGCCTCAGAGAAGAGTCCCGGGTGACCGATGTGACTCAGTCTGTACGGTCTCAAAGAGAAGAGTTAGTCCTGGGTGACCGATATGACTCAGTCTGTGGTAAAGTCTCAGAGAGGAGTCCCGGGAGACCGATGTGACTCGCTCTGTGGTAGTCTCAGTGACAAGAGTCCTGGGTGACCGATGTGACTCAGTCTTTGGTAGAGTTTCAAAGAGAAGAGTCAAGGGTGACCGATGTGACTCAGTCTCGGAGAGAAGCGTCCCGGGTGACCCGACTCATTTGACTCGGTCTGTGATAGGTTTCAATGAGAAGAGCCCTGGGTGACCAATGTGACTCAATCTGCTGGAGAGTCTCGGGAGTCCTGGGTGACCAATGTGACTCAGTCTGCTGGAGTCTCGGGAGTCCTGGGTGACCAATGTGACTCAGTCTGTGGTAGAGTCTCGGGAGTCCTGGGTGACCAATGTGACTCATTCTGTGCTATAGTCAGAATGCATGTACGAAAGGTAGCTTAAAGCAGTGAGTATACTGTAAAGGGAGATGGTGGTGGGGGGTGGGGGGGGGGGGGGGGGGGGGGCGGGGGCAGTTCTTGGGGAGAAGAGGGAGGTTTGGAGAGGGGGCTGGGGGGATGGGGGTCAATGGTGCGGGGAGTCTCAGGAGAAACCTTCTTCTTGCTTTTGTATTAACAGGAAGTAGCAAACGGAAAAACAAGAAAAACACGATTTCTACTGAGACAGAGATGAAGCTTGGCGTTGTCACTTCCATGCAGCTCCCATCTCTGAGGGCTGTTCAGAATGGGTCGCCGGCAATCCGGGACACACTACAGGAACACTTGTGGCCAGCTACAAGTTGATCCACTAGCGCCAAAAATCCATTAGCAGATGAACTTGCATTTATCGACACATCCCAGTCACCCTGCGGAGCAGACGCTATATTGCTAAAAGCTGGTCTGCCCTCCCCCCCCCCCCCCCCCCCCTCTCCGGTTGTCTCTTGGGTCTGCAACATAGCTGTACATAAACCCTACCAGGGGGGCTCAGACGGTAAGTGCAGGCAGATTTACTGAATCGATGGCTACAAATAAGCCGCCGGACGCCCAAACTCTCACTTTTGACCCGCCAGTCAGTGGCTATCGATCGGAGGATGAGCGCAGCTTAGTTCGGACCACAGGCTTGATACGCTTCGCTGGAGGCTGCTTTGGTAGTGCATGGTAGGACCATCTACGTCAGGGCGAGAAAGCTTTACACAGACGTCAGGGCGAGAAAGCTTTACACAGACGTCAGGGCGAGAAAGATTTACACAGACGTCAGGGCGAGAAAGCTTTACACACACGTCAGGGCGAGAAAGCGTTACACACACGTCAGGGCGAGAAAGCTTTACGCAGACGTCAGGGCGAGAAAGCTTTACGCAGACGATAGGGCGAGAAAGCTTAACACACACGTTAGGACGAGAAAGCTTTACACAGACGTCAGGGCGAGAAAGTTTTACACAGACGTCAGGGCGAGAAACCTTTACACACACGTCAGGGCGAGAAAGCTTTGCGCAGACGTTAGGGTGAGATGTCTGAGGGTTTAAAGAATAAAGACCATGGGCCCACTTCGTGAGGAGAACAATCGAGTCACATTCGGTAGCACTACTATAGAAAAGCACTGGGCATATTCAAACTCTAACTCCAACAATTCTTCCTTGCATTTATTTTTCTTTCACTTCAAGATTCAGTCACACATTCATCCGCTACGATCTTTCCTTCGCATGCAACAATTCGGACATTTATCCAGTCTTCGCTTATCCATATGATGTGTGTGTGTGTGTGTGTGGGGGGGGGGGGGGGGGTAATGAAACGAGATCGCGCCCAATTTTCCACCCAGCTTTACTTAAGATACAACCAAGGATGTATTGTACTGAATTATATTTATGCTGCTTACAGGAAATCAAGAGCAGCTAAGGTCATACTGAACATGAAAGGAATGAAGATCTTTGGTGAACACAATAGCCTATCGCACGGGGTTTGCTTCAGTCGACAGAAAAGCGGCTTTTGTCCGTTTCTTTTGCTTCGAGATTTGCTTTTGTCCCCCTGGGATCTTTTGTAGGCCACCCGTCAAGCTGATCAAATCCATGGGTCGGGGAGCTAGGGTCGGTCTACAGATGAAGTCTAAAGAACTGTCCAGATAATCATAGAGTCTAGAAAGAGTCCACAGAACTGTTGGGATTATGGGAAGCCTATATATATATATATACATGTAACAGGTCTCATACACGGCCGTTTATACTACTACTACCAGAGCTGTAACCCTGTTCCCTTCCATGTCTAGAACACACACACACACACACACACACACACACACACACACACACACACACACACACACACACACACACACATGACACACGCGCTCTGTGTGTGCTGCGTTTTATTTTATCTTTTTCGGGGCAGCCTATAATAAACAGCTGTCAACACAAACTGAGTGGTCGTGGAATTTAGGAACAGCTTACATGTGTTTCTGAAACAGGGCCAGCTTATAATAAACAGCCGTCAACACAGACTGAGGGATGGTGGAACTAGGAACAGCTTACATGTGTTATTGAAATAGGGGCAGCATACAACACAGTCAAACTGAGGAATCGTGGAACTAGGGGAAGCTTATCAGAGTTGTTGAAATAGGGGTAGCCTAAACAAACAGCTGTCAACACAATCAAACTGAGGGATGGTGGAACTAGGAACAGCTTACATGTGTTAGTGAGACAGGGACGGCCTAGATAAACAGCTGTCAACACGATCAAACAGAGGGGTCGTGGAACTAGGAACAGCTTACATGTGCTAGTGAGATAGCGACCGCCTAGATAAACAGCTGTCAACACGATCAAACAGAGGGGTCGTGGAACTAGGAACAGCTTACATGTGCTAGTGAGACAGCGACCGCCTAGATAAACAGCTGTCAACACGATCAAACAGAGGGGTCGTGGAACTAGGAACACCTTTTTTAAAAGGGATGTTTAAAGTGGGGGGGAACGGGCCAAAAAAGCCACGACCTACAAAGAGAGCTGTCAGGGCGAAATATAACTCATCAAATCACAAGCGAAAGTATAAGTCTTTTTCTCATGTCACACAGTCACTTGATGATTGGAGACGACAGGAGATCGAACCACGAAGATATGAAGCTCAATGGACCAGGAAGGCAGAAATTAGAACCACAAATTTTCTGGCAGCAGGCGGAGCACGCAAAGCTATATCCTGTCCCAGCCCAGGCATGAAGAAAAAAGCTTTGACAGCTTTCGGATTCTCAGCAGAGGGGATCTTCGATTTCTGCGTTCGCGGAACCTCACCTCCATGCCGCAATGACATTGTATATATCGATATCTTGAAATGATACCTATTGTTCCCAAGAGAGACAAACTTTGTCTTCACTGTCACGATCGGGATATGCATGAATGTCTACTAATGTTCTGGAACGGAGGCCATGACAAAGAAAGGAAGACAGAACAAAAAACAATGACTACGCATATTTCCAGACAAGCTCAGTATTTCCTTTCGTCTGAAAGCCTGCTTTAATGGCCTATGCTCTATACGTATCACGTTTATATTAATCTGGAAATCGGGATAAAAAAAAAATTGTAACCATCCCAGCCCCAGATTTGTTGTCAGAGCAGGCGATCAAAAAAGAGTCTGAGACACATAAATATAAGGGATCCAACGGTAAAATGCATTAATTTTTTTTTTTAAATTGCAAAGGAATATTCTTTTAAATCAACCAAAAATCAAGCCACGAAGCCATTAAAACACAGTTTGATTACACTTTACAGATTTAACAGACTTGGGAGAAGACAAACAAAAATTAAAAAAATCTTAACTCTGAACTTTTTGAGGATATTGTTTAACAAAATTCCAATAGCTTCGTCTTCAATTTTCTTAATGAAATTATCTTTAACGAATTGTATTTGATCAAATTTTGATAACGTTTACCTCAATTGACACTGTTGAACTATTGGAATTTTAGTTATTTTTAATCGAAATCATAAAGTAATGTTTGATATCGATAGTACGTGTTTCAGTCCGATATGACATATGAAATGCTCTGTCCCGTCTCATTCTGTACATTTTCCTTGTTTGTTTCCGCTGTGACATATGAGCTGGTTACTTCGTCTGCAAGTTCATAAATATCTCCTCTTTTATACGTATTTAACAGACAAAATATGTATCAAGCCAAAGACGACACTCTCTGCTTTAAAATTACCGAAGTTACTTCAAACAAAATTTACGTCCTCTGGTTATGATGACGTCACAAAGATAGCACATACAAGCGTGCCACAAAAACCAAGGAGCATCAGAAGGAAAGTTCTACATTTTTAAATGCGTGACACTCGGAGACAGTTTTATGAAAGTCCACCAAGAACTGGAATAGGTGTACAGAACGTCATCTTGTTCAAATGACACTGTTAGCGGGTGGCGTCGACGTTTTCAAAGCTGTAAGAGAGACATCAGAGATGAGCCAAAGTCTGAAGGACCAAACATTGCCGCACACGAGAATACCACCAAGCTGGTGAGGCATGCTGTAACAGGTGATCCCCATATATCAAATCAGGAAATAGCTGTAATCTGTCACCTTTCACGTTGATACATTTCACCGAATTATTGATGAAGAACTCGGTATGAAACAGGTGTGCGCAAAGTGGGCACCCCATTTCCTGACAGGGGCATAAAAAAACAGAGTGAGCTGTGCTAAACAGATGCTTGCCATTTTCGAACCACAAACGCCCAACCGACTGACTGATTTTGTCACAGGAGATGAAACTTTAATGAACTTCTACGGCACGCCCTCAGAACAAGCAAATAATTATAGTACGGATCGATGACGCCGGGAACAGCTAGACCACCCGTCCTCAAACTTGGATTTCAGAGCAAGAAGCTGTTTTCACCGTATTTTTCAAACATGCTGCACCCTGGTGATCGACATTCTGCCCAAGAAGGCAACAATGATCAGTCACCACTACACAGGAACAGTGCTGGCGAAAGCTGCTGCGGCTGTCCAGGAATAGCGACCAAGCATGGGAACCACAAAAACATTGTTACTCCACAACAACGCTGCTCCTCACATACCCAGAGCGACAGTTCAGTATCTTGAAGGAGGAAAGGTCCAAGTCTTGCCCCACCCACCCTGCAGGCCTGACACAATCACCAAGTGACTACTGGTTGTTTTTGACTCTGACAACCGGCCTTGAAGGACCGAAGCTTTTGTCAATTCAAAGCTTGCAAGTCCGGTGATTTCACAAACTTCATGCCATACCCTCTTTGTAGTACCACAACACATTCCAGACATGGCTCGGGCAACTGCAATTCTGTGTGGACAGCAACGTAACGTACTCGAACAATCCTGAAAATTCATTGCTACAAGTCGTTTTGCTTTGAAGTTGTAGCATCGCTTTCAGAACTGAATTGCCGCTAGTATTACCGTCCTTTGGGATTGTGCTATTGTTCCATGAAATTACCTTATCGTCCTCTAAAAGCTACGTGGCCGTCTCTTGGGAATTATATTATCATCTTTCAGAATCATATTATTGTCCCTTGGAATTAAGCGCCGAAAGTTCTCATCGTATATTATTGGCCCTTTGTCCCATGGAATTACGTTTTTGTCCATTAACAATTATATCATTGCCTCTTTGCTATATTATTATCCTTCAGAATCATGTTATTGTCCCTGGGAATTATGTTATTTTCCTTTAGGAATTGAGTGATTGTACTTTAGGAATCATATTATTGTCCCTTCGGAGTTATATTATTGTCCCTTGGAACTAAGCCTCGTGTTAGCCTTCTTCAACACACTCCGGACACGCCAGCACCAGTAACTCATACCGGATAAGGAGATAACTTTCATTTACCATCGCTCATCTGTCTGTTGTTTGACGAAATGGGTTTACCCTGAATATTTGTGCATATTTGTTCTGTCCTTTTACAATTATCGTTCTAACCTTTTGAGACACTCCTGTCAGAAAACCTGCCAAAGCGCCGTCGAGAATGGCCAGCAGGCAAAACGGAGTCAGCGATCAAGTTTCTCATCCAAAAACAACAACAGCAAACCGCAAAATTTCATAGTGTACGTTGATGGCTCAGTCACCGAAGACCAGTCAGGGTGGGCTTCACGAGGAATACAATATTATGACTGTATAATTTATAATTTTTGAGGTTTTGATGTAAACATTATTGTTGATCTTGTAAAGCGTGGTGTGCTCATCCTTGTCAGTGAGATACGGCGTTATAGAAATGACCGCTATTATTATTATTTATTGTCAAGCCAGGTGCGATTACCATCCATGAAGACAGTGCTGCCTATACGGTCTCACCTTCCAGCTTGATAATGGAAGTGGACGCAGTCACCAATACCCTCCACAGGATTGCCTCAAGAGGTGCCAGTCAGATCACATGCCATCCTCCTCACAGATTCAGTACTAGTGAGTTTGCTACAAAAAGTGAAAAGTGGAATGGCGGGCAAAGCAACCCTCACAAGTAGCTCGCGTCTCGGAAGATCTGAAGTGTTTAGGAGCTTGAGACACCACCTGCGGGCAATGATATCGCACCATCGATTGCCTGGAGGAGAGAGGCGTGGAAAGAGGAAGCGCCAGACGATCTTCATTGAAAGGACGAGAGTGGGCCATCGTCAAAATCAGACGAATACTAGAACTGTTTGGGGAAACTTCTGAGAGACGGGATGGAGCGCATATGCGCTTTTCCAAGCGCATAGATACCATCTTGAGCTGAACTGTACTGAACTAGCCTTTTGTGTGTTTGGACCTTGGAATTACGTTATTGTCCTTTAGGAATCATGTCGTTGTCCCTTCGGAGTTATATTGTCCCATGGAATTACGCTATTGTCCTTTAGGAATCAGGTCATTGTCCCTTCGGTGTTACATTATTGTCCCTCGGGGGATGTCCGGTCTGATCCACCAGTCGCTTTGCACTCCAGCAAGCCAAGAACAGCAAACACAGGTCAACGCAACTTCACTCGCCGTGGCTGCGGCTATGTCACAACACAGTGACACCAGCAAGAACACCAAGGCTACATTAAAATGTCGTCACGCGCTTCCCAGTTATATGGGGACTGTCTTCGGCTACGACAACCTCCTTGCATAACAGTACCAGAATTGGAGGTAACTCCTGCGAAGACGGCGCGTGGCTGCCCAAGTGGCGGGGTAATAAATAAATTAAAAAAATTATATATAAACCCCCGAACAACAACAAACCAACAACAGCAAGAACAAAAACAAACAAACAAACAACAATAACAAAGAACAAACAAACAAAAAACCACCACCACCAAAATTGCATATATATATAAAATTAAAAAAAGCCAGGGTCACACACGCAAATCCTCTAACACAAAAAGGTTTAAACGAACGCTTATTTACAGACTCACAGTATGCAAATTTTCGGGAAAATCCCCTTTATCAAGCCACAAAACGACACTTAAACAACAGATAGACCGTTAAAAACAATGAAAAATGACAGAAAACACCCTGAGGGATGCATCTGTCAATGTGCGATTGCATATAACTTGTACCTGGTGACCCCCGGAATGGGAACGCTACAACAACGGGGGGAAAGTGCATGCTGCACTGGCCGAGTAAAGACCCAAAGCGACCTGCACGACAGCAGCGATTCCCATTATTCTTTTAGCAAATAGCCCCGAGCTGCCCCCAATTTCTCCTCCGCTGTTCTGTGCAGTCGATTAGCTTAGGGGACAGAAGGGATCATTCATACTAGGCGCAATGCCAACAGATGGGTGCGCCCAAAGCCACGTTGTGTAAGTTGACGGGACTGTCCCATCAGTATTGTGGGCTTGCTGGGTCTCATTCGGGTGCATGACAGAGCCTCAGGAGCACGCACATAGCTTAGATATTACATACATCTGCGCTATCGATTGCCACAATCTTCCATTTCCTACATTATAAAAACTTTCTCTGCCACAATCTTCTATTTCCTACATCAGAAAACCTTTCTCGACCACAATCTTCTATTTCCTACATTATAAAAACTTTCTCTGCTACAATCTTCCATTTCCTACATTAGAAAACCTTTCTCTGCCACAATCTTCCATTTCCTACATCAGAAAACTTGTCTCTGCCACAATCTTCCATTTCCTAGATTAGAAGACCTTTCCCCGATGGCCTATTCTGTATAGAGTATGTACATTTACCCTGCCATATCATGAGGTTGATGCTATAGTTATAGTGGATCTACAGAACTACGAGGATGAGTCACCGGTATTCGATAGCACTGAGGTGTTTATGCATACTGCACTTAGTTTTTATATAAACATTGTAGGTCCTTGAAAGCGCTCTATAAATTCCATATTATCATCATCATGTACCTCTGGGCATTGTGTTCTAAAAACAGCATTCGTCATCCTAGCAGAAGCATGCAAAGAAGAATCTTTTGAAGTACGTGGATCTGATAATTATGTGAAGCTGTACTGTGTTTGGAGCTCGTTTTTAGAACTGGGACAGGCGCATTATAATGTATTATTATTATTATAATACATTAATAAATATACCTGTTCATAATGAAACACACACACACACACACACACAAACACACGCACGCACGCACACACGCACGCTCGCACGCACGCACAGAGATCCCAGAAGGTGGGGGAAGAGGGAAGACTACACCTAACGCTACACTGTCCCACCAGAATGACCCCTGCATTAAGATGGGCAGCGATGAGAACCATTTTAATAAAGACCGCCACCCCGCTCGCGACTTCTTTTGTCGAAGACCTTGTCTCAGTCTCGATTCAAGAATATTCTCAACCTTTTTCGGCTCTCTCCGAAACGGGCTGGACTGTCACGAGTTTTATTCACAGCCTACACGAAACTACTCGTTGACGCTCTTCATACCGTCCGGAAGTGTTGACTACACAGTGAGCGTCAACATGGAAAGTATGTGAACATGTGATGATGATTCAAGATTACTTTATTATCTCATCAGAGAAATGAAAATGATGATGTAGAGCTTCATGTCGGCCTCGGATGTTGGTTGACATATTAGGGACAAACTGCGACCAGTGCGTAAGCATGGTTCAATGTTGCTTTACGTCCACAGAAACCGAAAGGCTCATTAGGACGGGGAGCCCAGGACGGCCACCTCCACTTTCACACAGCTCCTGAACTCTGAACATGTGAACCAGCATCTATGGTTTTAGTAGCTACAATGCAGCACTTAGTGCATCTCATCACTGTCATCGACGCCACTACTGTAATTCCATTCGTTAAGCCAAATTACCACAGTGCTCATGGCTGTGGACGGATCAATGTCTTTTGACTCATTCCCGATACCAGCCCTGACGTTTCTTTCTGCCTGACTGGTGCGGGTTGGCGGTGAGAGGGGGGAGAGGGGGGGGGGGTGACGAGAGGGGGACGAAAGATGTGGGGAGGGTAGCGGAATGGCATAAGTGCAGGGACGGAGAGGCTGCATTTCCATACAATACCTTATGTAAATTGTTTTGGTAGGTGCTCTACATGTTTA
>JABMCL010000660.1:435000-445000 GCA_018857735.1 Alviniconcha marisindica
CTCTTAAATGATGAGCTACTCAGACAGCGAAACACATATCTGCACCTAGGCAACCAAACATAATAATGGCCACCACCAGGATCAGATTTTTGGTAACTCCGCTGCTCTCTGCTTAGCTTTATGGGCCAGAAATCGTATTTGGCTCCGGGATGGGAGGGAAGAGTGGGGGGGATGGGAGGGAAGAGTGGTGGTGGGGGGGGGGGGGGGGGGGGGGGGACTGATGCACTAAATAGGCTCTTTATGACGAGGGTCTCTCTCTCTCTCTCTCTCTCTCTCTTCTCTCTCTCTCTCTCTCTCTCTCTCTCTCCGGATTTACTCCGTTTGTTTAAGGTCTTCCGGATATCAATATAACGCCTCAACAATCAACTACTTGCTTCTTTTTTTCTGCACTTCAATCTGAACAATTCCTTTAAATGATCGTCTGGGTGTGTCACAGAAAGAATATGGGAAAGAAAAGTAGGCTGCGGTAACATCGTTTTTGATTTTGGGATCTTTGCAAGGTATCTTAGTCTTTGAGGGTATTTCCGGCTCCTTTGTTAAAAAAACAACAAAACTCAGATATTTACTTAAATACGAATGAATAGATTCACTGAGTACGTTATTAGTTAACATGCGGGAACATCCCTGCACCCCCATATTATCGTTGATATTTACGGTATTTTGTCTGCAGGCTGACAAATCCTATTGGACAATCTCCTAAATAGACTGACTAAGATGATTCCGTAAATACTTTAAGTTTTAAAATACGATATTTTAACTATACTAAAAGACAATATAATTGTGAATCAGTGCTATCCGATTTTTTATTTTATTTTTTATCTTCTTATGGTTGTGGCTGATATTCACACTTCCCCCATTCTTTTTAATGCGAACTAAGGATTAATAACACTTCCCCAAATTAAAAATAAAATTAAACCGAAGGATAAAAGACAAAAAACAAACACACACACACACACACACACAAAACACACACACGAACACACACATACCCACGCACGCACGCACACATATTATCTTACTGTATGCCTGTCTCTGTTACTGTGTCTACGTGACACCACCTCCACCCGCCTATCTTACGTGTCAAGCTTAAACTGCCAGCCCACAGTACGTTTTTCACTTGCAAGTCACTCTAGTTCAGGTTTAGCCCCAGAAGCCTCTTACAAGAAAACGGAGGTGGATTAGAACTTGTGCCAGATTTGGATTGGTCATAGCTGAATGGACGGTGGGCAATGTAGTGTTTCATGTTATACATATAGTTAAACTATTCCCCTATTTTGGACCGCTTCTAATTTTGGCGGGTATTTTACCACTGGCCAGATACTGTTTCGTTGGGTGGTGGAGTCTTTTTACACCATAAAGGCCAGAGGCCCAGCAGCACAGGCAGGTGGAATCTTTGTAAGACAGGTGCTTTCCGACGAAAAAACGGTGTGGAGAGACCCTGGGGGATCTTGAGCCTGTTTACGACCTGTTTCCCATTACGAATGGATTGATTCACCCTGCCAGAGGCTGTGACACAAAAATGCATGTGGCGTCTCATTGTGCAGGTCGTTTTTCTTACGTTGAATCACTGCGGACCCCTCCCCTTGAGGGAACTTCACTCCACCGACGAAACAACAGTGTGGAGAGACCCTGGGGGATCTTGAGCCTGTTTACGACTGCGAGTGAATTCACCCTGCTTGTCTGTGACACAGACAAGCGGCGGCTTTGTAAAGCAGGTCGTTTTTCTTACGGTGATCCACCGCGGACCCCTCCCCTTGAGGGAACTTCACTCCACCAACGAAACGATAGTGTGGAGAGACCCTGGGGGATGTTGAACCTGTTTACCACCTGTTTACGATTACAAGTGAATTCAACCTGCCATAAGCCCTGGCAATTGTGGCCTTCAAGAGGGCAGAAAACACCACGTGGCTAACTGTTCATTAAATCACCACGCCAAGAGACGTAACACAACACACAGTCTAGGATGACTGCTCAGTCTTTATGAGGGACTGGCTATTGTTCTTAAATAGTAGTAGTAAGTTGGTGTTTTACGGTTATATCAGTTCTTGAAACACCACTCACTTTGATTGACATTGGGGAAAAAATTAAATTTGGCCCCAGCTCCGGCGAAACGCTAATGAACCCATATGTTCTATATGAATGGCCTAGCATTTCTGCTCTTTTACCGTCTTATGTCTTGCCGTTTTAAAACCCTCTAGAGCACAATATAAGGCCAAAGTATCTGTTACTGGCTTTATTTTCCTACATCGCCCTGATATAACCGTAATGGTTGCCCGGCGTAAAACATCAAATTACTTGTTTTTCTACATTATTTGCCCCCCCCCCCCCCTTCTCACACTTACATACACAGTCACTCACTCCCACACACACAGTCACTCACACACACGCACACACACACACACACACACACACACACACACACACACACAACACACACACACACACATTCGAGTACTAAATGAGTAGACAAGTAGTCACAAAGCTGTGTTTAATAATAAAAGAATATTTTTTAATAAGTTAATTTCTGCAAGACTCAAGGCAATCCCTTAAAGTTCGATTTAAAACATTGCCATTGTTGAAAAAATATCAAACCATACGAAGGGTTCAAACTGGGAAGGCTTTACTTAATGGGACAATACAAAGCATCGTGCAAATGTTACATTAGACTGTTAACCCTTTCACTGCCCCAGCCTGTCAAGTTTCCGGGCTGAAAGATGCAAGGACGCGCCTGTCACTGCGTATTTTCCGGCCCTATAACACATCTGCTTTCAATGCTATGCGTTTTGATGAAAATCCTTTCACAGGTCAGTGGGGGGAAAACAACACGAGAAAGGCATAAGGATTTCAGATTTTGAACTGTCATGTGTGACTTCATGGCAGCGAAGGGGTTAAGATTGATCGTTTTTTTTACTGTGACCTAGCGTTATTCTCTGCTTCCGAGCAGACTGCGCGGCTGGCTCGTCAGTGCCTCTTTAAATGAGTGGCTGGCATAAGCGACCTAAATTACGACCTATTAAACAGACGCTTAACAACAAATAGCTCTTGTGATTGTGGAGAAAGAAAAGAAACATCTGAACACTACATTCTACACCGCCCACGTTTCTACACACGTACGTCAAAACACCATATTCAGACTCCCTGCAAATTTGCTAAACATTACTACCATCCTGCAAGGGGATCCAACATATCAAACAATATGAACTCATTAATATTTAAAGCCGTCAAAGACTTCATTGCCCAGTCCGGTCGTTTTGCCATGGAATGACAAACTCAACTAAACAGTTACTGGCATAAGAGCATTTTCTCTCTCTCTCTCTCTCTCTTGATTTTTGACCGATTTTTGTTGTCGTTTTCATGTTGTTTAATATAAAGATACATACCCGTTGTTGCAAAACGAATTTAGTAAATTATGTTTGTGAGCATTTACTATAAGTTTAACTGGTTTAATGCTCATGCAATGATTTTGATTGTCCATATTTTCATGAATGTAAATAAACTTTGTTTAAACCAAACGAGTGACTGTAGCTTTACACAGCGCTCGTTTTGAATATCTACCGAAGCGGTGTTCCACTTCCATATATAGTTGGTAAAAGAAAGCAACCTTAAATAAGGGCAAGAAAGATATAGAATGCTTAAAAAAATTGACGTCTGCTTGTTTAATCCTTTGCAGCGGCAGAGAATCTGAAACCATGTTGGTCACGCTCATTCATTAGATTTTAGTGATACACAGCCGTGTGGCAGTCAAACTCCATTTCCAGTCAGTGCAGTAGATTCCAACCACAGAACAAATCAAAACAATCTGAAACGAAACGCGTTGTCCTGGGATGTATTTAACCCTTTAGTTGCAGTTTATTTGCGTGTGCATCACTGAGTGACTCCCCACCCCCACCCCCTGCAAAAAACAACATCTACGGCTATGCCTTGTGTGTGTGTGTGTGTGTGTGTGTGTGTGTGTGTGTGTGTGTGTGTGTGTGTGTGTGCGAGCGCGCGTGCGTGTGGGTGTGGGTATGCGTGCGTGCGTGCGTGGGTGTGGGTATGCACACGCGCGCGTGCGTGTGTGTGCGTGCGTATGTGTGTAGTGTGTGTGTGTGTGTGTGTGTGGTGTGTGTGTGTGTGTGTGTGTGTGTGTGTGTGTGTGTGTGTGTGTGTGTGTGTGTGTGTGTGTGTGTGTGTGTGTGTGCGTGCGTGTGTGTTACAGCCAAAGGTTTTAAATTAAAGCCTAGCATATAATTAGCACTCCATCATTACAACCTTTTCGAAAAACTGCCGAAGCTCTACTCTAGCAACTGAACCAGAACCTAGCCGTGAAGGAAATGACACAGATGACCAGAAACACGTCAGTAAGTGTGTTTTCCGGTCCGACTAACATTAAGGCAGTCAGGGTAACCTTGTCCCTCATATTCAGTCATTTACCGAGAATGACTAAACATTTTCAGACACTTTTGTTAATGCCTGATCAAACCTGGGACTTTCGGTATATGCCTAACGTTCCCATTTTGTCTGTAATACAGACATGGCAAAATACGCCGGCCTAAGGAGAAAAACATGGTTGTTATTGTCATCATTTTATCTCCCTGTTTCAGTGACGAGATTGAGCGGTTTTTTGTTTGTTTTTTTTTTGTTTTTTGACAGGTCTCCATGTTTTGTTCACTGTCAGTTCGCATTTTCTGTCTGCCCCCACACACACGCTTCCTTGAGAATGAATGACAGTCGGTATGACTGTCATTCATTCTTGAGAATGAATGACAGTCGGCATGACTGTCATTCATTCTCAAGGAAGCGTAGTTTTCCATTTCAGATCAACTTTGCAGAATTTTCAAATGTACCCCCGCCTCCATCACCCCCCACCCCCCCAGTCAATCAGAAGCCGCCATTTTGCATTGTGTACGACGTATATACGCCACAGAAAGGAACCAAACACATAAACGGTTCAAAAGAACGCTATTTATTAGGACAAGACAAAACTAGCAAATTTTCGGGGTAATCCCCTTTGTAATCCCTACAAAACGACACTTAAACAATAGCTGAACGGTCAAAGTCAATGAAAAAATAAGTGAAAATCTAAACCACTTATCTGTTTTTGGTAGAGCTGTTGTTTTCCTGTCCAGTGTTTGGAAGAATGTTGGAATTGTTTTGACCATTTTTCATCGTTTTTGACCGTTTAGCTGTTGTTTAAGTGTCGTTTTGTAGCTTGACAAATTACCCCCCAAAATTGCTAGTTTTGTCTTGTCCTAATAAATAGTGTTCTTCTGAACCATTTATGTGTTTGGATCTTGTTTTAGAACGCTAGCAGTCATTCTTGTTTCAGATTTTTGCCACAGAAAGGCCTTGAAACTGGATATCACTGCTTCGTGAAGTTGAATGGCATTTCCAAACAGCAAATGTGACCCAAAAATGAACCGAAACGGAGACGAGTCAAAGTAAATAAACATGGTGCTTAACGTCCACAGAAACCATAAGGCTTATTAGGGACAGCGGCGAGTCGTCTGAGGCAATACTTTCGGACACTAGACTGAAAAAAAATACACTTTGCAAACTATACCTGTGAGTCTTTCTTGGCAAAGACTGAGTGCGGCAGCTGCACCTTGACATGGCGACAACAAAATGGACAACTGTGTGGAGTGTCTAGCAAACCCAGTTGGACAGCTCACGAGAGTTTCGTGTTGCACGGAATATTTGAGTGTGAGCGCAGGCCAAATATCGTGAGCTTCGTGACAGGTTGTCGTTAATCGCTTCTATAACATAGCGCTTGTCTCCGCTCTCGAAGCAGACTCATTGCGCTCGCAAATGATTTTGATTCTGAGCTTAAACCAAAAAATGCAAGATTTTTTTTGTATATATGTTGTGTGTGCATTGATGTTGGAAGGTTTTCCAACAACTGATGCTACTGACTGGACGGCCGCACAGTTTGATACAGCCAGTAATTGATGGTAATGGAAAAGGGAGAGCCCCAAGATTTATACTGACTAATGGTGATGGTGATGGTGCTGGAATGTCACAAGGTTTATGCCGCTAGAACCGCTGGCGATAGAATCGTCCTAAGCTGGCTTGTCTAGATCCTTGGTGTCGTCTACGAGCCTTAATTGAAACGAAGGGGCGAAGCTGGATGGAGAGAAATCGAGAAAAGAGAGGGAGAAGAGAGAGCGGGAGAGAGGGAGAAGAGAGAGCGGGGATGGGAGAAGAGAGAGGATAAAGAGAGTGGGAGAGAGGGAGAAGAGACAGCGGGGATGGGAGAAGAGAGAGGAAGAAGAGAGTGGGAGAGGGAGAAGAGAGAGCGGGAAGAGGGAGAAGAGAGAGCGGGGATGCGGGGAGAAGAGAGAGGAAGAAGAGAGCGGGAGAGGGAGAAGAGAGCGGAAGAAGAGAGCGGGAGAAGGAGAAAGCGGGAGAGAGGGGGAAGAGAGATCGGGGATGGGAGAAGAGAGAGGAAGAAGAGAGCGGGAGTAGGAGAAGAGAGCGGGAGAGAGGGAGAAGAGAGAGCGGAGATGGGAGAAGAGAGAGGAAGAAGAGAGCGGGAGAGGGGGAGAAGAGAGCGGGAGAGAGGGAGAAGAGAGAGCGGGGATGCGGGAGAAGAGAGAGGAAGAAGAGAGCGGGAGAGGAGAAGAGAGCGGGAGAGAGGGGAAGAGAGAGCGGGGATGCGGGGAGAAGAGAGAGGAAGAAGAGAGCGGGAGAGGGAGAAGAGAGCGGGAGAGAGGGAGAAGAGAGAGCGGGGATGCGGGGAGAAGAGAGAGGAAGAAGAGAGCGGGAGAAGAACAAAGCGGGAGAGAGGGGGAAGAGAGAGGAAGAAGAGAGCGGGAGAGGGAGAAGAGAGCGGGAGAGAGGGGGAAAAGAGAGCGGGGATGGGAGAAGAGAGAGGAAGAAGAGAGCGGGAGAGGGAGAAGAGAGCGGGAGAGAGGGGGAAAAGAGAGCGGGGATGGGAGAAGAGAGAGTGCGAAAGGGAGAGGGAGATGAGAGTGCGAGAGGGAGAAGAGAGCGGGGGAGAGGGAGAAGAGAGAACGGGGGAGGGGGTAATCAAACAAAACTATTGACCCGAAAGAATATTCGTCACGGATCATTTATAGTACTTAATGCATTTGCATACTGCAGTCGTTACCACAAACTACTTTCTTTCACTTATTAAACAACAACAACAAAAAGCCACCCACATTATATCACAACACACAAAAGCATGTTCATTTGTGTCCGCTGTGCATCTTTAACCACACAGATGCCAAGTGGTTCCCGGTGCGGTGAGGAAGGGAACGGCCAGACGAGAGGTGGTCAGTCAACGTCACAGTCCCTGGCTGAGGAAGGGGCCGGGGCAGTGGGGTCAGGGCCAAGCTCCATAGATTGCACTATCTCTGGGGAGCAGCAATACTGCAAATACTCCACCATCGGGACCGGGAGACTTGGCAGTCACCATCTCGTGCGAAATCGGCGTGCACGCCGTGCGCAGTACAGTTTTATAGGCAGGAGGCTTCAAGCCACCATCCTCTGGAAAGGAAGGGATTTTTTATTTTTTATTTTTATCCCAGACTCAATTTCCTGTGCAGACTCTCTTACGGTGTCCGTACAGCCCCTGTGTGCAATCGCATGCATCAACATCTGCGCGCACGTTAAAAATACCAAACACTGGCAGCCACACCATTGTTTGGACACACGAAAATACTACACACATTGGCAGAAATGGGTACCGCTACTCTTGGGGTTGTTGTGCCTTACCCGGGTACGGCGACCCGAATTGCCCTCAAGGGACAATGCAGTTCCAAAACACACACACACACACACACACACACACACACACAAACCAAAAAACCCAACAACAACAAAACAAACAAGCAATTCATGGAATGTAGGATAGCTCTCTATCGGCAGTATATATATATGTACGCACATATACATATACCATACCCCCATCAGTACCACAAGCATGAAGAAAGAGCTTGAGTGGAACGGAGGATGAATCGACATTGATAAGTAAGTAAACATGGTGCTTAACGTCGACATAAACCATAAGGCTTATTAGGGACGGGGAGAAGGGCTGGGGGAGGATGGGGTATGGAGGTGGGGGAAGAAGGAGATTATATACCTATCGCTACACTGTCACCGCCAGGATGACTCATGCATTAAGATGGGCAGCGATGAGAGCCATTTTAATGTTTCATTAATTGTGACGGACAAAGTCACAAGACATTGTCCACAAACGTCAACCTTTTTGAAGAGAAAGGAGAATCGAAGCGGAATCGAGCCTGCCGCCTTACCGCTAGGCCAAACCGTCTCACAACGACATTGAATAAACTGACCGCACTTTATAGGGCGTGAATGAAAACACTTTAACGGCAGCACGCATTCACTTGACAAGATCATACGTTATTCAGTTTCCAACCCATTTTTATTTCGCGCTGCTTTGCAAGTCTCCCTCCTAAAACCACACACACACACACACACACGCACGCACACGCGCACACACAACACACACACAAAGATGCACGCTTCAAATGTAAAAAGCAGTTCCCCAAACTAGATCTCTGAAAAAGCGTTTGGAATCAATTCTTTGGCGATACAGATTTTTGAAATGTAGGAAGATGAGGAAGGTGGAAACATTCTCCGAGTAGACCGTTGTTAAACCCGCCAGTTCGCGGGAAGCAAAACCCAGTGAGGAAAAAAAATCGATACGGCGAAGGAATTCATAGAGGCCAAATGGCTTTATTCAACTTGAATTCTCACCGAAGCATTCGACGGAAAGATAATGTGCTCCTTCCTCGAAACCATGATAAAAAGCGTGGATCTGTTTATAGGATCTGTTGGGATGTCCCTATACCCGTTCCACGGCGACGCTCTTTTCTGTTAACTAGACTGAAGAAAGCAGGGACTGAACCACGATCAGGCTAGGACGGTACAGAAGCCTGGCACTGGTAGTAAAACGGGCGACTACAGACAGGCCTGCTTAGGCCCTACGTGAGAATAAAGTACGTACGTCTAACTAACAGAAAGCAGCCGTCTACGACAACGTGAGTTGTTTTAGGAACGGAAGTGCTGAGCTGATGGACATGCATTGTGTTTCAGTATCCTGGCAGTGAAACGGGTGAGCACAAGCCGATAGTTTCGCTGAACGAGAACAAGGTAAGTCTCTACGTGCGTGAAATGACGGCAGTTGACGGTTGACGACAACGTCCACTTGGCGTTGTTCCCAGAACAGATATGCCGGGCCGGTTAACACTACTTTGTATAGGCTCACTGTATTTTCCCCATTTGGGATTTTTTTTACATGGGAAATTTGAGTCACTTTCACCGGGAAAAGCCTAACGCAACAGGGTCGTGTTACAGGGTGGGTTTGGGTGGTGGGCAGGCGCGGGGGTGGGGAGTAGCTCAGTGATATAGCACCGGACTCGTGATCGAAATGTCGCAGGTTCGAGTCCCAGAAGGAGCTAGCAGGAGAATTTAGAAAAAAAGTTTTCTTCTCCATGGTCAACTTTCTATGCTGACTGTTTCATTCGGTAACCGTTCTCTCCCCGTGGTACCCCAGCAGAACGTAACAGATCTCGGTCATTCTGCCAAAAATGCAGATGGCAGGTTACAGCTAAACACGCATGCACCCTATGTATGTAGCTTCGAATGAAGTGACACTATAAACTGTGCATGATTGTATGGCGTACACAGAACAAGCGCCGAGACGGCAGCAGTTTCGCGTGGCACCAGCCATATAACAACGAAACAGCGCTGTAAGTACACCACTTCGGTGGATATTCAAAGCGCGCTATAAAAGGCGAGTGAAAGTAACTAATTCAGCCATATATAGTTCAGGAGCTGTGTGAGAGTCGAGGTGGCCGTCCTGGGCTGTCCGTCCTAACGAGCCTTCTGGTTTCCGTGGACGTAAAGCTATATTGAACCATGCTTCGGCATTGGTCTCAGCTTGTCCCTAATATGTCAACTGACATCTGAGGACATTAAGCAACACTACCTACCTACCTACCTACCTACTAATTCAAAATCACATGCGACATGAGCGCAGTGTGTCTGCTCG
>JABMCL010000660.1:447500-470000 GCA_018857735.1 Alviniconcha marisindica
ATTGCACACGAGGTCTGTGACCATAACGTTGCACACGAGTTCTGATTGTAATGTACGGTCAAAACGGACAATATGGACTGGGGGTCAGTTTGTCTGCACAGCACGTTGCACGCGAGTTCTTTGACCATAACGTTTCACACGAGTTCTGATTGTAATGTACGGTCAAAACGGACGATATGTACCGGGGGTCTGTTTGTACAGCACAATGAACACGAGTTCTGTGAACATAATGTTAAATTGTATTGTACGGTCGAAACGGTCAATATGTACCGGGTCTGCACAGCACACTGCACACAAGATCTATGACCATAACGTTAAATTGTATTGTACGGTCAAACCGGACAATATGTACCTGGAGTCTGTTTGTCTGCATAGCACATTGCACATGTGTTTTGTGACCATAAGGTTAAATGGTATTGTACGGTCAAAACGGACAATATGTACCTGGAGTCTGTTTGTCTGCATAGCACATTGCACATGTGTTTTGTGACCATAACGTTAAACTGTGTTGTACGGTCAAAACGGACAATATGTACCGGGGGGTTGTTTGTATACACAATACATTGCACACGAGTTCTGTGAACAAAACGTTAAATTGTAATGTACCGTCAGAATTGCAGTTTAAATCGACCGTCGATTCTTTGTTATTCGATGAGGGCTTTATCTATGAATTGTGACATTTTAATACGCTGTTTATTAGCAAGAAATGATGGCGGTTGTATTGTAGAAGTCCAAGGAAGTGTCTTGCTTTCACAGTATCTGTTTTTCTGACGAATGAGTGTTCAGATTTTTTTCAAGACCTATATTTTGATTTTTATTCAAACAAACAAAAAACAAAACGAAAACAAACAAACAACAACAGCAGCAGCAGCAACAACAATAACAACAAAACAAAGAAAAGAAACAACCTCAGTTTAGAGCGAAAAATGTATCTAAAAGGATCGTGTATAAAGAATGACACAAGAAAACCAAATTCAGATTTTGGGGTCCAGTCAAATCGTGTTAGAGGCAATCAAAAGCCTAAATCTTGTTCCCACCGCAGCGTCGTTTCTGCGTCTTGCCCTGCCTCACTGATCCGAGTGGTGACTTTTCAAAGCAGCCCAAGCGGCCATCATTGTCTCCTGGGAAAACCCGAGGCCTCTGGACCTCCGTTCTCCTTCACCTCTTCTGGATGCAGCCTCCTCCTCCTCCTCATCTTCCTCCTTCTTTTTCTGTCTTTTCAATTTTTCCTCCTGCTCCTCCTCATCTGAAACTTCTTCCTCCGTCCTCTTTTCCACCATCTTCTTCTACTTCTTCTTCTTTTTTCCTATTGCTACTGTGCTTGTTTTCTTCCTCGTTATTGTTACTGCTGCTAGTCTAGTCAGTAGTGAAAGCAGAATCCAGAATAAGGACTAAGAATCCAGATCAAAAAGAAGAGACAGATTCACACGAGAAGGGGTCAGAGTTTAGTGATCGAGGTACTCCTAGCCGGCTCATAGTTTAATTATGCCCCTCTTACTCATAGTTTATGCACCTCTTACTCATAGTTTATGCACCTCATACTAATAGCTTATGCACCTCATACTCATAGTTTATGCACCTCATACTCATAGCTTATGCACCTCATACTCATAGTTTATGCACCTCAAACTCATAGTTTATGCACCTCATACTGACCTCTTGAAAGCATTGTGCAGCAATAGCCTGTGTCTCATCCTGCATGATGCATGTAGTAGGTCTACCAGTGTTACCACACTATCCCCGACCAACAGCCTGAATAATGAGCGCCAGTTTGCGAGCAAAGTCTCGGGAGATCTAGCCTGCTGCAGCTAGCATTCAGCTGTGAAGACCATTTCACGGCTGCGAACGTGCTTAGCTTGAGAAGGACGCCCTCCGGGAAGACCCACCTAATAGCCAGCAGAGAGTCATTGCAGACACTTGTTTCAAACTGATTTACATAACGCTGAGTGAAGAACGCCAGCTCTGACTGCTGCTGGGGGGGGTCTCTCTGTTTAATATTTATAAAGTGCGCGGTTTGCTTGAACCATCGATTAGACCTACTAACGTACGCCTCCTTCGGGACTTCCGCAGCGTGGACTTACAAGGACATCACGATGCATATGGTGGTTTTGGCATGATACAGCATTACATTTCCAAGGGAACACTGTTGCAGCAATTTGTTTGTTTTATTTCATCACCGCGGAAAAGGTTTGCTGGATGTTTTACGCAATTAATGAATGGCTGAAGCTGGTCGCTGGTCGACATAATCAGTGACTGATGCTGGTCACTGTTCCACGTAATCAGTGACTGAGGCTGGTTACTGTTCAACGTAATCAGTGACTGAGGCTGGTCACTGTTCAACGTAATCAGTGACAGGCTGGTCACTGTTCAACTTAATCAGTGACTGAGGCTGGTTGAGAGAGAGAGAGAGAGAGAGAGAGAGAGAGAGAGAGAGAGAGAGAGAGAGAGAGAGAGAGAGTGTGTGTCTGTGTTTGTGTGTGTGTGTGTGTGTGTGTGTGTGTGTGTGTGTGTGTGTGTGTGTGTGTGTGTGTGTGTGTGTGTGTGTGTGTGTGTGTGTGAGAGAGAGAGAGAGAGAGAGAGAGAGAGAGAGGAGAGAGAGAGTGCTGTGTGTGTGTGTGTGAGAGAGAGAGAGAGAGAGAGAGAGAGAGTGTGTGTGTGTGTGTGTGTGTGTGTGTGTGTGTGTGAGAGAGAGAGAGAGAGAGAGAGAGAGAGAGAGAGAGAGTGTATGTGTGTGTGTACGCGCGCGCACACGTGTGTGTGTGTGTGTGTGTGTGTGTGTGTACGCGCGCGCACACACGTGTGTGTGTGTGTGTGTACGCGCGCGCACACACGTGTGTGTGTGTGTAGGTGCGTGCGTGCGCACATTAACGTCTGATTGTGTCACGTTTCGCGCGTGTACGTGTATGGCGCATTAAGCAGCAAACCGTCGAACACACTAGCTCCCAAAACAGGAACACACGCACACGCCCCCTAACGTTGTTGCTCACTGTACCACGCCAAGTTCCCCCAAAGCGGAGTATCGATGCGAGCCGATAGGGAGTTGGTTAATCGGGTCCGGGGCATCTTCCAGCGGCGGAAGTGCGCCAGTCCCACCCCTAGCAGTTTGCTGTCATCAAAAGCCTTGCTGGAATTAAGCGAAATTACCGAGTTGGCAAACAGGTTAAAGTAAAAGGCGCAAAAGACGCGGCCCCTGATCCCTTCGCGAGAGAGAAACAGACTTGGCGAGATGAAAGAGAGCGGAGTGCTAGAGGTCCCTTCGGCAAGATTGGACGAGTGGGTGGGGCGCTAGGTTAAAGCACTGTCACGCGGAGGCTCATAAAAGAACACAGGGGAAACTTAAAGGAACACGACGAGGCCGACTCAGGACCAACGCCTTTAGCCTCTTCCCTCCCCTTTTTGCGGCATATGACGTCCACGGGGAAAGTCTTTCCCATCTGTTAGAAAGACGGTATACGACGTCAACGGGGAAGTCTTTCCCATCTGTTAGAAAAAACACATATGACGTCCACGGGGAAGTCTTTTCCATCTGTTAGAAAGACTATATATGACGTCCACGGGGAAGTCTTTTCCATCTGTTAGAAAAAACACATATGACGTCCACGAGGAAGTTTTTCCAATCTGTTAGACCATAACAGTCTTTCCCATATGTTAGACGGACCCAACAGGGAAGCCTTTCGCATCTGTTAGAAAAACCACATATGACGTCAACGGGGAAGCCTTTCCCATCTGTTAGAAAAACCACATATGACGTCAACGGGGAAGCCTTTCCCATCTGTTAGGAAGACTACATATGACGTCAACGGGGAAGCCTTTCCCATCTGTTAGAAAGACTATATATGACGTCAGCGGGGAAGCCTGTCCCATCTGTTAGACAGACTACATATGACGTCTACGGGGAAGTCTTTCCAATCTGTTAGAAAGACGGCATACGACGTCCACGAGGAAGTCTTTCCCGTCTGCCAAAAAGATGTCGTGCGACGTCCTGCCGGAATTCTGATTGTTCGTGCACGCTACACTCTTCATGCACGCTACACTCTTCATGCACGCTACACTCTTCATGCACGCTTCACTCTTCATGCACGCTACACTCTTCATGCACGCTACACTCTTCATGCACGCTCACCAAGCTGTAGAGAATGTTACCTTTCTGGTTCCCCTAACCTGTCTGCGACTTTTTGTTGTTTGTTGCTGTTGTTGTTGTTGTTGTTGCTGCTGCTGCTGCTGCTGCTGTTGTTGTTGCTGCTGTTGTTGATGGAACTGCATCAACAGCACAAGTTGTTCGGCAGGGAAATGGTTAAGAACCATATGAGGACGAGCAAAAGCCATAAAAAGGGAGACTTTAGTGAAGAAAAATGTAGATGACAGGACTGTTAGGACAGAGATGAGCTAAAAAAATAAACTAAAATAAAAAGTTTTTTTTTTTTAAAGGTAAGAAAACAGAGTTTATATGGAGAGTTTCACTTGCAAGCTATAGATTTCTTCAATTTGGCAGAATGGCAGGCATTGTATTCCAGACCGATGGGGCGATTAAACTGAAAGATTTTTCAGCAATGCCCGTCATCGGCGGATTATAAAATAAGACTAAAAAACATGGGGTTTTCGTGTGTGTGTGTGTGTGTGTGTGTGTGTGTGTGTGTGTGTGTGTGTGTGTGTGTGTGTGTGTGTGTGTGTATGACTGTATATATGATGTATGTATATGCTCTTTTCGTTGGTATCTCACGATATCCCAGGCCAGTATTGGACAGGAACATACCCTGAAAATGACGAGAAGCATTACAAGCGAAGAAAGGAAGGACAGCCCGCCCCAATCACGTGGTAATTCAAGGATCGTGGTCTGGCACCGCCAAAGTCCCCGTCCCACGTGTCGCACTATAAGGCCACGGCTCCTGCACGCAAGCGACATAAGAAGGAGATCAATGAAAGGCGACTCGCCAGCATCACTTGGCGACTTGCAGCGGCATTGCTAGCCATCACCAGCAGTTACTACCATTATCTTCTGCTCGCTCTTTCTGGCGGCGGCCTTCTTTCTCGTCGATCTGCACCCCGTCTGCTGGAGTCAGGTCACACAGGAAGGGCAAGCAATCACAGTCCCCAAGGTATTAGGCCATCACAGTCTTCACAGTTTGAACGGCTAAACTGAGGTCACCAGCCTTCACAGTATGAAGGACGGGATAACGGTACCATCAGACTTCACAGTTTGAACGGCTAACGGTGCCATCACAGATTTCACAGTTTGAACGGCTAACTGGGCTAGGTTACCAGTCTTCACAGTATGAAGGACCGACTAACGGTGCCATCACAGTCTTCACAATTTGAACGGCTGAGGTCACCAGTCTTCACAGAATGAAGGACGGAATAACGGTGCCATCACAGCCTTCAGAGTTTGAACGGCTAACGGTGCTATCACAGTCTTCAGAGGTTAAACTGCTAACTGAGCTAGGTCACCAGTCTTCACAGTATGAAGGACAGACTAACGGTGCCATCACAGTCTTCACAGTTTCAACGCTAACTGAGCTAGAGGTCACCAGTCTTCACAGTATGAAGGACGGGATAACGGTGCCATCACAGTCTTCACAGTTTCAACAGCTAACTGAGCTAGAGGTCACCAGTCTTCACAGTATGAAGGACGGGATAACGGTGCCATCACAGTCTTGACAGTATGAAGGACGGGATAACGGTGCCATTACAGTCTTCACAGTTCCAACGGCTAACTGAGCTAGAGGTCACCAGTCTTCACAGTATGAAGAACGGGATAACGGTGCCATCACAGTCTTGACAGTATGAAGGACGGGATAACGGTGCCATTACAGTCTTCACAGTTCCAACGGCTAACTGAGCTAGAGGTCACCAGTCTTCACAGTATGAAGGACGGGATAACGGTGCCATCACAGTCTTCACAGTATGAACGGCTAACTGAGCTAGGTCACCAATCTTCACAATATGAAGAACGGAATAACGGTGCCATCACAGTCTTCACAGTTCCAACGGCCAACTGAGGTTACCAGTCTTCACAGTATGAAGAACGGAATAACGGTGCCATCACAGTCTTCAAAGTTCCAACGGCCAACTGAAGTTACCAGTCTTCACAGTATGAAGAACGGAATAACGGTGCCATCACAGTCTTCACAGTTCCAACGGCCAACTGAGGTTACCAGTCTTCACAATATGAAGAACGGAATAACGGTGCCATCACAGTCTTCACAGTTTCAACGGCTAACTGAGGTCACCAGTCTTGGACTAACGGTGCCATCACAATCTTCACAGTATGAACGGCTAACTGAGGTCACCAGTCTTCACAGTATGAAGGACAGAATAACGGATGCCACCGCAGTCTTCGCAGTATGGACTAAGGCAGGCCACCACAGTCTTAGCAGTATGAAGGACTGTCGGAGGCCATCACAATCTTCACAGCATGGACTAACGCAGGCATCACACAGTCTTCACTGTACGACAGGCGACCACAGTCTTCACTGTATGACCGGCGACCACAGTCTTCACTGTATGAAGGGCTAACGAAGGCCATCACAACCTTCTCAGTGTGATGGACTAACGCAGGCTATCACAGCAGTGTTCACTGTGTGAAGGACTAACGTGGGCCATCGCATCAGCGTTCACTGTGTGAAGGACTAAAGTGGGCCATCACAGTCTTCACAGCAGGAAGGACTATAACGCAGGCCGTCACAGTCTTGACAGCAGGAAAGGCCAACGAAGTCATCCATTCTTGATATTACATCTGCAGGGCAATCCACAACTCACGATCACTCAATATCTAAATACTCAAACATAGCACAGCTCACAGAGCTACACGGCAGCAAATAGCTATATAGTTAAAATACAGAATAATTTTAGCTGAACACTGATTGATAACGCAACACAATAAACAGATACAGACACACACATATATACACGTGTGCACACGTGCTCGTACGGACACACACACACACACACACACACACACACACACACACACACACACACACACACACACACATGCACACACGCACGCACGCACTCATGCACGCACACACACACACACACACACACACACACACACACACACACACACACACATCGAGGGCAGAGGAAAACAGATTATAATGTTGCTGTCAGAAGAGTGACAAATTGTGCACCTAGTGAACCTTCGACACGATTTGTCACCAAGTGGTGGGGTGACAAAATGTGCAGGCAGAACATCACATTTGACACGTTGCCGAGTTGACAAAACGTGCCGTACTTATGGGAATAAACTGTTTTTAAAACTGCACCATGTAAACTCATACATAAAACTGGCAGACATTTGTTGTTGTTGCTGTTTTTGGTGTGTACGTGGGGTGGGCGGTGGGTGGTAGATAACTGATTTTAAACGCTCAGTCAGCCATGGCAGTTATGTCAGGGGCCTGGGTTGGGGGGGGGGGGGGGATCTGGAGGGGAGGTAGGGGAGGTGTCGTCTTAGTGGAATTTTGCAATATTGTAAGCAAGCTGATTTATAAAACAAACAAAAAAACTAAAACAAACACACACACACACACACACACACACACACACACACACACACACACACACACACACACACGCACGAAAACAACACCGTGCAAAAATCGTATACTCTCCCTCCTTCGCTCTCATCCCATTCTTCGTCTGCTTCTTCAGTGCTGTTCCTTTGGCCACGTCAATTTACGTTCCTGCGGCGTGAGGCCCATGTCTTCTACCAAGAGTGCACGTCTCATCTGCGTCGCGGAGCCCTCGCAAACTATCATTGGCGGCAGCTGCCACAGGTATCGTTTTTGTCGCGACAAACACGTGTTTGCTGCGACAAAACACGTCTTTTGTCGCGACAAAAGTATGTTTGTTGCATTGTCTCGACAAACATATTTTTGTTGCGACAAAAGTTTGCGTGGCAGTTCCCGCCAGTGATAGCAAACTTCCCTCGTAATGCTTGTCACAGATACTCCAACTCATCGGGAACATTGTACAGTCAAGTGAAACCCAAAGCCCCAGAGGAAGCAAAGCAGCACTGATTCAGCCAGCTCGCAATTTACTTCGAACATTCCGCACATTGTTGTCTCCATTCGTGCACAATAAATCGGCTGCTCGGCGACAACAGAGTGTACCGTATTGTATTGCATTGCATTGTGCTGTGTTGTAATGCACTGTGCTATATTCCAACATGATGTCTGGGACTGTATTATGCTGTTTTAGAACGTACTGTGGTTTTATTGCGTTGTTCTGTGTTGTGCTGCATTGTGCTGTATTATAATGTGCTGTTTTGTATTGCGCTGTATTGCGTTGTATTGTGCTGCAAAGTATTGCACACTAGACTGTTTATCACGTTGTGCAAATTGCACTGTATTATGTTGTTTAACAAAAAAAATCTGACAACTCACAGCAGTTTTTCCACTGGTGTAGTTTTATATAGAAAACCTTTATATATATTTTATATATTTTTTTAAATTAAACCACCGTGGGCTCTGCGCTGCCATTTTGACCAAGTATGTGACGTCATGAGCAAATATTGGCTCATTTTCAGGCCGACATGTAGGCCTATTTGTGCTTGGGGTCTCCTCTAACATTTCAGAGATGGCGTTTTGTGCCAATTTTGGGTAGATGCCGTGCATTTAGTGTCCCGCTAAATAAACGCAGTGCATATTTCTCCTGCGATCAAACGATAAGCATCATTTAGCTGAAGTGTGTTTTGGGGCTGAAAACGTTAATGCGTTTCTCTCTCTCTGTCTGTCTGTCTCTCTCTCTTTCTCTCTCTCTTCTCTCTCTCTCCTCTCTCTCTGTCTCTCTGTCTGTCTGTCTGTCTGTCTGTCTGTCTGTCTGTCTGTCTGTCTGTCTGTCTCTCTCTCTCTCTCTCTCTCTCCCTGTCTCTCTGTCTGTCTCTCTCTCTTTCTCTCTCTCTTTCTCTCTGTCTCTCTATCTGTCTGTCTGTCTGTCTGTCTGTCTGTCTGTCTGTCTCTCTCTCTCTGTGTCTCTCTCGATCGATGATAAGCACCACTGAGCTCCAGTGTATTGAGGTCGTAAGGAGTAAACATGTTTTCTCTCTCGTCTGATCAGTGATAAGCACCATTTAGCTGAAACGGATTAGGGGAGTCTGAAGAATAAACACGCATTCCCGCATCTGATCAGATGATAAGCCTCATTTAGCTCTAAACGAGTTCTTTCAGTGTGGAGCCATCACGGTTCTCACAGCGTGAAGAATCGTCATAGATCTTTCACTGGATTCGAGTTTCCGCCGTCATAGGTAGTGTGAAGCCCCCACCCACTCCTCCCAACTCCATTCCACACACACACACACACACACACACACACACACACACACACACACACCACACCACACCACACACACACCACACACACACACACACACACACACACACACACACACACACACACACACACACACACACCACACACCACCACCACCACGCACGCACGCACACACACACACACGCACACACACCACACACTCACACACACCACACACACCACACACCACACACACACACACACACCACACACACACACACACACACACACACACACACACACACACACACACACACACACACTCGAAAGGAAGAACTGAGGAAAGAAGAAAAAAGCGAAGAAGAAATACTGAAACAATGAAATAACGTAAAAAGGGACGGGTGTACAATGAAAGAATTATCGGAAACTTTACATGTTGCGGCAAATGATGACGATTCGTATTCATAGTTAATGCACGTGCCGGGTTTTTACACTTCTTGGACGCTAGGCACCCCAAATCTTTTTTAAACCCTTTTTTTCTTTTTTTTTTTTTTTGAAACCAACCACATTTTTGTCATCAGCGGACGCTTCAGCGAGGTAATTAAATATCTCACTCGCAGTGTCGCCTCTCTTGGTGTTGGTTTTACTCCCGAGTCACAATGCATTCATCAGCAGCTGACCGCCGAACAAAATCGAATCCCGCTGTCTGCTGCTTTGCGAGAGAGAGAGAGAGAGAGAGAGAGAGAGAGAGAGAGAGAGAGAGAGAGAGAGAGAGAGACAGACAGACAGACAGACAGACAGACAGACAGACAGACAGACAGACAGGACAGAGAGAGACAGGAGACAGAGACATAGACAGATGCAGAGAGAGAGAGAGAGAGAGAGAGAGAGACAGAGACACAGAGAGATCATTTCTGCAACAACTGTGGCTGCTTCCCGAAAACTTGGGTCGTTTTTCCGTCCTTTGGTTTTGTTTTGTTTTGTTTTGAAAGTAGTCTGCTGAATTATGGTGACAATTCTTGTGTGGAAATACACGGTGAACGATTGCACTGTTCAGACTGTGTGAACTGTATTTTTCTCCTATTCTTCATCGAAGTTAGTTTTTGTACTCATAATTTTTTTAACTAACAATCTGGTAACTATGAGTTGTTGTTTCTTTAAGCTTAAGCTTTCTGTCTCGGCGAATAAAGACGACAATTAAACTGAAGCGCTGAAATGAATATGACATATTCGCAACACATTGGTCGTATCCGATTTGCGGTTAAGTGCTCAGATGGTGCATCTGCTTGCTTTTAAAGGAAAAAAACTCTGCGATGTAACAATGAAATGAAGAGAGCTGTTCGAAGGATGGAAATTGTTTAGTTATTTCTCACTTCACGCTTCTTTCGCAGTCTCGCGATCTGATTTGCCGCGGTGGAGCATTGGTTGACGTCAATGCTACGCCCAGTTTGGAAAATAAATAAACACGGATCTTTCCTGTATCTGATCAGATGATAAGCATCACTTAGCTCTACACGAGTCCTTTCAGTGTGGAGCCGTCACAGTTCTCACAGCGTGTAGAATCGTCATAGATCTCTCATTGGATTCGAGATTCCGCTGTCATAGGTAGTGTGAAGCCCCCACCCCCTCCTCCCAACTCCATCCCTCAACACACACACACATACACACACACGCACGCAGGCTCGCACGCACACATACACGCACGCACGCACGCACACACAGAAACAGAGAGAGAGAGCACACACACACACACACACACACACACACACACACACACACACACACACACACACACACACGAAAGGAAGAACAGAAGAAAGAAGAAAAAAGAGGAAGAAGTAAAGGGGTGGGTGGGGAGAAAGGCAGAGATACAGACAAGCAGACGACAGACAGGCTGACAGGCTGACAGAGAGAAAGAGCGAGAAAAGAGAGAGAGACAAACAGACAGACAGATAGATGGAGAAGGATCACATCTGCAACAACTGTGGCTGCTTCCAGAAAAAGTGGGTCGTTTTTTCCGTCCTTTGGTTTTGCTTTGTTTTGAAAGTAGTATGCTGAATTATGGTGATCATTTTTGCGTGGAAATAGATGAACGATTGTTGTGTTCAAACTGTATGGGGGGAAAAGTGTACTCATTTTCTTCACTTAAGCTAGTTTTGTACTGTTGATTTTTTAGGCGACTACGATGATTTTTTTCCTTTTAATCTGAAGTTGTCTGCCTCGGCAAAAAAGAAGACAATGAAGCTGAAGCGCTGAAATCAATGACGACATATTCGCAATGCAGAGGTCGCATCCGATTTGCGATTCAAGTGCTCAGAGCGTGTGACTGCTTGCTTTTAAAAGGAAAAACTCCCTGCGATCGAGCAATGAGTAAGCAGCTTGGGTTTTACGCCCAACATCCAGCAATGAAATGAAGAGAGCTTTCAATGCACAGAAGCTGAAGTAGTTATTTCTCGCTTTTACGTCTCTTTTGCAGTCTCGTGACCTAGTTTGCCGAGATGGAGCAGTTGCTTAACGTCAGTGCTGCGCTCAGTCTGGCGATCAGGCACGTGCAACACAGGAGGCACATAAAAATTGAAAGCAATAAACTGTACATCATAGGCTGCCCAAGTCCCGCAAGACCCTTGCCGTCGATCAAAGTTCGAGTTGCACGGACTTGTACAGCATTGAAGCGAAACGACCCGGGGGATTGCTGTGGGTTTCATTCCACCGTGTTCATTGTGTTTGCATGTATCTGCCTTCTTCTTCTTTGTTGGTGTGTGTGTGTGTGTGTGTGTGTGTGTGTGTTGGTGTGTGTGTGTGTGTGTGTGTGTTGTTTTGGTTTTGCTTTTTGTTTTGTTTTTTGTTTGCTTTTTTTGTTTTTTGTTTTGTTTTTAAGCTTGAGCTAGATGGAAGCATACAAGGGTTTAGCAACGAGCGCCCTTTAATGGGATGTGCAAGGCAACGTGCAAAAACAAAAACAAAAAGTTCAGAAATTGTTCCTTCCTCCAAACAACAAGCAAAAGGTCATGCTACACACACACACACACACACACACACACACACACACACACACACACACACACACACACACACACACACACACACACACACACACACACACACACACACACACACACACACACACACACACACACACACACACACAAAAACAAAACAAAAACAAAAAGTTCAGAAATTGTTCCTTCCTCCAAACAACAAGCAAAAGGTCATGCTACACACACACACACACACACACACACACACACACACACACACACACACACACACACACACACACACACACACACAACAAAAAAAAAAGAAGAAAAAAAAAGAAAAAAAGAAGAAGCAAGTCTCATTCTCTGTGTACGTCGGTGAGTGCTTTTCTCTTATGGGCAGAACCGAACCGAAACAAACAAAAACGTATTCTGTTGTGGAAAGAAAGCGGAAGTGATTGATTCCCAACTTGGGAAATTAAAGGCATGCTTTGTTCAGCAAGGTGAAGGTGAGTCAGCAGTTAAGGCAACTTGAGAGAACAAGTTCAGTATAACCTCTACCAAAGACCTTGACCCATGCGTACGATGAGCAAATAAAGTTAAAGGCGAATAGCCTATAATCACGATTTGCTAAAGTGTCCGGCTGCCCTTCCACACACACAAATCATCCGTGGTCTCAGAAACAGCTATGGCTTGTGTTTATTTTTAGGTCGTGAAAGTCCCTTGTTTTACTACCAACAATGAAACACGCGCGACATCAAAAATTCGAAACTGATTGTTCACATCGTGACATCAGCACAAGTTCAAAGTTTAATGAAAGTTCACTCGATTGTTGCAGATGTCAGTTACCCAATTACCCTTTCACATTTGAGATTTTCCTGTCTCCTCGTCGCCGTCTGTGTTGATTATGATGTGCCTTGATGTGTGAATCCAAACTTTCTTGGATAATTAAATTGTGTTGTCTTCAGTGGCAGGTGGGACGGCGTGGGCCCACACAAGAGTTCGTTTTCTTCTCAGTATTCACCTCTGTCGGGGACGGCAGCATCAGAGCCTCAGTATTCACCGCTGTCGGTGGACGGCAGCATCAGAGCCTCAGTATTCACCGCTGTCGGTGACGGCAGCATCAGAGCCTCAGTATTCACCGCTGTCGGTGACGGCAGCATCAGAGCCTCAGTATTCACCGCTGTCGGTGACGGCAGCATCAGAGCCTCAGTATTCACCGACAGAGGTGACGGCAGCATCCAGGAACCTCATATTCACCTCTGTCGGTGACGGCAGCATCAGAGCCTCAGTATTCACCGCTGTCGGTGACGGCAGCATCAGAGCCTCAGTATTCACCGCTGTCGGTGACGGCAGCATCAGAGCCTCAGTATTCACCGCTGTCGGTGACGGCAGCATCAGAGCCTCAGTATTCACCGACAGTAGGTGACGGCAGCACCAGGAACTCAATATTCACCTCTGTCGGTGACGGCAGCATCAGAGCCTCAGTTTTTCACCGACAGAGGTGACGGCAGCACCAGGAACTCAATATTCACCTCTGTCGGTGACGGCAGCATCAGAGCCTCAATACTCACCTCTGTCGGTGACGGCAGCATCAGAGCCTCAATATTCACCTCTGTCGGTGACGGCAGCATCAGAGCCTCAATATTCACCTCTGTCGGTGACGGCAGCATCAGAGCCTCAGTATTCACCTCTGTCGGTGACGGCAGCATCAGAGCCTCAATACTTCACCTCTGTCGGTGACGGCAGCATCAGAGCCTCAATACTCACCTCTGTCGGTGACGGCAGCATCAGAGCCTCAATATCACCTCGTCGGTGACGGCAGCATCAGACCTCAATACTCACCTCTGTCGGTGACGGCAGCATCAGAGCCTCAATACTCACCTCTGTCGGTGACGGCAGCATCAGAGCCTCAATACTCACCTCTGTCGGTGACGGCAGCATCAGAGCCTCAGTATTCACCGACAGCGGTGACGGCAGCACCAGGAACTCAATATTCACCTCTGTCGGTGACGGCAGCATCAGAGCCTCAATACTCACCTCTGTCGGTGACGGCAGCACCAGAGCCTCAATATCATTCACCTCTGTCGGTAACGGCAGCACCAGAGCCTCAATATCATTTACCTCTGTCGGTGACGGCAGCACAGAGCCTCAATATTACCTCTGTCGGTGACGGCAGCATCAGAGCCTCAATATTCACCTCTGTCGGTGACGGCAGCATCAGAGCCTCAATACTCACCTCCGTCGGTGACGGCAGCATCAGAACCTCAATATTCACCTCTGTCGGTGACGGCAGCATCAGAGCCTCAATACTCACCTCTGTCGGTGACGGCAGCATCAGAGCCTCAATATTCACCTCTGTCGGTGACGGCAGAATCAGAGCCTCAATATTCACCTCTGTCGGTGACGGCAGCATCAGAGCCTCAGTATTCACCTCTGTCGGTGACGGCAGCATCAGAGCCTCAATATTCACCTCTGTCGGTAACGGCAGCACCAGAGCCTCAATATCATTTACCTCTGTCGGTGACGGCAGCACCAGGAACTCAATATTCACCTCTGTCGGTGACGGCAGCATCAGAGCCTCAATATTCACCTCTGTCGGTGACGGCAGCACCAGAGCCTCAATATCATTCACCTCTGTCGGTAACGGCAGCACCAGAGCCTCAATATCATTTACCTCTGTCGGTGACGGCAGCATCAGAGCCTCAATATTCACCTCTGTCGGTAACGGCAGCACCAGAGCCTCAATATCATTTACCTCTGTCGGTGACGGCAGCACCAGAGCCTCAATATTCACCTCTGTCGGTGACGGCAGCACCAGAGCCTCAATATCATTTACCTCTGTCGGTGACGGCAGCATCAGAGCCTCAATATTCACCTCTGTCGGTAACGGCAGCACCAGAGCCTCAATATCATTCACCTCTGTCAGTGACGGCAGCATCAGAGCCTCAATATCATTCACCTCTGTCGGTGACGGCAGCACCAGAGCCGCCATTTTTAGAGAGGCGTTTAGGTTGCTTAAACGTCTAAAAATGCGGGTATGACTTCAGACGCGTTAAGGCCGGTCGAATAGTCCTATTTGCGTTTTACACATGCCGATGTTCGCTGTATGGTGCTGTTATATTATTACTGGTAATATGATTCATTGTGCTTAGACTGTGTGTATATATATATATATTTTGTTAATGTTATTGCTTTTCTATTGTGCGCTTCGGGCTCGTGTTAGGTGTACGCGCCTTACAAATACTCTTTTACGTTACTGGTCTGTTTTGTGCATGCACGTCAGGTAGACTGTCCGTACAAGAGTTGTTTTTTCCTCAATAGAAACCTCTGTCGGTAACGGCTGCATTAGAGCCGCCAATTTTATATCATGCTTATACAGGCCGCTTAAACGTCGAAAAATGAGTCTATAACTTTAAACGCGATTAGGCCGGCCGAATTGTCTTATCTGCGCTTCACGCATGCCGGTGTTTTCAACGTCGTCACCATTAGACGATAGAAAGTAAACACGATTAGGGGAATATTTGCTCTTCATACAGATGGGCCCTTGCAGCTATGGAAAGTTTGCGTAGCTAGCTGGGCCCATATGTATCAAGAGCAAATAAGTTATATATATATATATATAAAGAGCAATTAAACGCCGTAGTCGCGATTATCTTCTGAACGATGACGAAACTGAAAAACCTCGGCACGTGTGGAGCGAAGAAGGACTATAACCGGCCGGCCTAAACGCATCTGAAGACAACGACCCTTTTTTTCCTCATCAAAATGGCCGCTCTGGTGGTGCCGGTAGTCGGAGGCTACTGCACACTCCGAGCACCGCTTTCCGGCACCTTCCTCCGAACTTGGTTACGCCACTGAAGGGGCACTCTTTACCTCCGCGCAGCTGTCCAGCGACGCGGTCAGCGCCCTCCGAAAGGTTCGGGTACTAATATGACTGTAGAAGCAGCCTAGCGCCCAAGCACGCACGTAAACATGAGACGACGCATCCACCCCGGGTAAAAAAAAGAAAAAAGAGTTCCGTCTTGATTCAAACGATTGTGGTTTTATTTGTGCTGGTGTAAACTTTGTTGGCGGCTATAAATGACACGCCTTGTTTTATTTGAGTCGTTTGTAACAAACTTACTACTGTTTGAGCACCAACAAAAAACTGCTCGTTAGCTGACAGTTTTCTGGACCCTATGGCGTAACTAAATACTGCAGTGGTTGAAGGAAGGATGTCGTAAACCAGTGCTTGGAGTTTGAGGCTACTGCTGAGGACCGATGTCATCCCATGTACCACTGGAGACCACAAACAATTCAACAACGAAGGAAAGAATGGACTTGTTTTCTGACGCCTGTTCAAATTTTGATTCACGCTTCAAGACACATCACAGTCAACACAACAGACGACGAAGGGAGGGACAGGAAAACCTTGAATTGGAAGGGGTCACTGGGTCATTGCTACAGTCCGGCAGTGCTTCTCACATTTTGATGAAAAACAGATTCAGTGTCAGACCTAATTAGTTCCCGCAAAGGCCCATATGTAGAACTAATCATGCCCCGTTGAAACAAAGTAATTAGCTGTAGTCAGTGTAACTCTTGATGTGTCCTTAGAGGGTGTCAGAATCGAACAACAGAGAGAGAGAGAGAGAGAGAGAGAGAGAGAGAGACAGAGACAGAGAGAGACAGACAGACAGACAGACAGACAGAGAGAAAGAGAGAGAGACAGAGAGAGACTTTGTTGCTTAACGTCCACAGAGGCGAGCAGGCCTATTAGGGACGGGTAGGGGGGTTAGGGGCTATCAACCTTGAACTTTATACAGATGGGCATTAGTCATTGCATCTACTACTACCCCTGCATTAAGTCCTATGAAACAGACACTTTCGGAGTACAAATGCACAAAGCCTTCACACCAACAGTATACTGTAAGAAAACACTATCATAGTAACCATCTGCGGGGATATGGGGGTGGGGGAGGGGGGGGTGGGGGGTGTGGGGGGGGGGGCAATGAATTGTTCGCGGAAACGTCCATGGTAGAAAATTTTGCTACTAGACGCATAAACATGATTGCAAACATTGCTACGACGATTGATTCCGCACTTGGTTCTTGTCGTCTGCTTATTGATAGATGTATATTTTATTTAACACTTCGTTAAAAAGAGTCCCTCACTTGGGTAAAGCTACCGCAGCCGCGTGGGAATCAATGCCCGGTGCCATCACAGTGTACGTGACGTTTCAGCGCTTACTGCAAAGTAGCTAGTGATGCTACTGCTGCTACTGCTGCTGTCTTTGTTGACATTGCCGTCATCGTAGTTATGTGATGAACACTGGTAATGGTAGTCCAGTTCAGCCCGGCCAAGATAGTATTTACGCGCTCAGGGAAGCAAATATGCGCTCCACTCCACCTCTCGCATATTTCCACAAAGCTGCCTTTCAAACGGTTCCAATGATGGTATGATCGACTACAGTTCTTTCTTGTCCAAGCTGTGGACCCACCCCCCCACCCCCACCCCCCCACCTACCCATATCCCCACAAACCCCCGTTCAGCGAGGTCAAATACAATCAAGTTTATGTATTTTCTGTGTCAAATTCTTAGCGAGGTGGGGAATTTTGTTCAGAAGTCTCACTGCTGATGTCTGTCTTGCCTGCGGGACGTTTTGTGAAACGCAGATTGGGCCAGACCCGTCCGAAAAGTGTAACGATTACAGGGACCCCAAGGGAGGACGCAGGTCGGCCTGAAAACAGAGAAAATGTCCACAATGTTTCCATTCTCAGATTTCGTAGGGTTTCTCTGTCATACAGAAGTGCTTTACGTGTGTCTGCGTGCGTGCGTGTGTGAGTGCGCGTGAGTGCGTGTGAGTGAGTGAGTGTGTGTGTGTGTGTGTGTGTGTGTGTGTGTGTGTGTGTGTGTGTGTGTGTGTGTGTGTGTGTGTGTGTGTGTGTGTGTGTGTGTGTATGAGTGTGGGTGTGGGTGAGTGTGTGTGTGAGAGAGAGAGAGAGAGGGGGAGTGAGAGAGAGGGAGTGTGTGTGTGTGTGCGTGTGTGTGTGTGTGTGTGTGTGTGTGTGTGTGTGTGTGTGTGTGTGTGTGTGAGAGAGAGAGAGAGAGAGAGAGAAGGAAGAGAGAGAGAGAGAGAGAGAGAGAGAGAGAGTGTAACTGTATGTGTGCGTGCGTGCGTGCGTGCGTGCGTGCGTGCGTGCGTGCGTGCGTGCGTGCGTGCGTGCGTGGTGTGTGTGTGTGTGTGTGTGTGTGTGTGTGTGTGTGTGTGATTATATGTGTGCATATGAGTGTGCGTGCGTGTGTGTGTGCGGGAGGGGGGGTGTGACATGAAAGCTCTGACATGAGATACCTGGTTGCTGACTGGGCGTTAAATACCAATCATCTATCTGTCTGGGGCTCGTGATGTCTCTTCGCCTGGGGTTCCCTTTAAATGTCTGGTGGGTTTTTTACATCGATTTCGGTGTTCTTCTTATTCAACTGCTTTTTGTGGAAGTGCCCCCTACAAGTACATCAAGGCAACAGTAGCTAATGGCGTCGAGACTATTGATCCACATTTGCTCTCAAGCCTGAGGCGCCCCCCACAGCTGTTCGTAGCAGTTGTCCTCCTGTTGAATGAGATCATCTGGCACAGTTGTAACTGTTCCTCAGTAACAGCTAAGCACAATACACACAAAAACCAGTTGTAACTGTTCCTCAGTGACTGCCAAGCACAGTACACGCAAAAACCAGTTGTAACTGTTCCTCATTGACTGCCAAGCACAATACATGCAAACACCAGTTGTAACTGTTCCTCAGTGACAGCTAAGCACAGTACATGCAAACACCAGTTGTAACTGTTCCTCAGTGACAGCTAAGCACAGTACATGCAAACACCAGTTGTAACTGTTCCTCAGTGACAGCTAAGCACAGTACATGCAAACACCAGTTGTAACTGTTCCTCAGTGACAGCTAAGCACAGTACATGCAAACACCAGTTGTAACTGTTCCTCAGTGACAGCTAAGCACAGTACATGCAAACACCAGTTGTAACTGTTCCTCAGTGACAGCTAAGCACAGTACATGCAAACACCAGTTGTAACTGTTCCTCAGTGACAGCTAAGCACAGTACATGCAAACACCAGTTGTAACTGTTCCTCAGTGACAGCTAAGCACAGTACATGCAAACACCAGTTGTAACTGTTCCTCAGTGACAGCTAAGCACAGTACATGCAAACACCAGTTGTAACTGTTCCTCATAAGCTAAGTCACATATCATATAAAATTATATATAATTATATATATATATATATATATATATATATATATATATATATATATATCGCTTTTATATAACGCTATTCTCCGCTCTCGAGCAGACTCACTGCGCTCGTATGTGATTCTACATGAGTGAATAGCTTTCTACAGCGCGTTTTTGAATATTCACCGAAGTGGTGTACTTTCAGCGCTGGCATGGCTGGTGCCACAAGAAACTGCTGCCATCTCGGCGCGTTCTGTGTACACCATACAACCATGCACCATGTCACTTCATGCAAAGCCACATACGTAAGGTGTATGCGTGTTTAGCTGTAACCTGCCACCTGCGCTTTTGGCAGAATGACCGGGGTCTTTTACGTGCTACTGCGGTAACACGGGGGTGTTTTTCTAAGCACAGTACATGCAAACACCAATTGTAACTGTTCCTCAGTGACTGCCAAGCACAATACATGCAAACACCAGTTGTAACTGTTCCTCAGTGACTGCCAAGCACAGTACATGCAAACACTTATGAACTGTCGGTTTGGTAAAGTGTTTATAAACTAGTTATCAGCAAAACGGATAAACGAGCTTGACAGTTAAACAACAGTAAGAAGAATAACGACAATAAAGAAGCGGCAAAAAACAGATGACTGTCTATTATATACATGTATTGCAAATCCAAACAAAAACAAACAAACAGGCAACAAATTAACTGATTAAATCATAGGGACATCAACTAACTAGAGAATAAACAAATAAGGGAACAACCGAGGAAACAAATTCAAAGTTGCCTCCGGCGTGGACCCAGTTATTGTAAAACTCCAAACTGAAACTTAATAAATGAATACGAGAATAAGTTAAATTCGCGGAGAGCATGTCACAGTTATAGCTTTGCCGCTGGCGGCCGGCTCAACTGGTCGTCTACGTGTTAAAATTTCGGCTAACCCATCGATCCATGCATTATTAAATCCTGCAGTAGGGGCTTGAAAACAGGCCTGAACCCTGACCTCTGCTCTGGACAAAGGTGGCACGCTCCAGGGGAAGGCAAGTGTTTTGAAATCCTGCCTGCAACAAACCAACCGTGTTCCTCGCCTTCCCCCTTGGCATTCTGGAGATGCGTTCCTCTCTTGTTGTTTTCTTTTTCTTGCGGGGCAGAGGGCCCGCGCTCGGGACAGTTCGGCACGCGCCTCGGTGTGCAGACGGAGGGCAGCACGTGCTGCACGAGCAACTGGGGTTATTGTGACCCACAAGGCGCTTTTTTTCCCTTCTTCTTCTTCTTCTTTTTCTGCCATACTTGCACAGCAAAGTCATGCTACAGTCGTGCATATGGCGGCCCCTCCCTCCCGCCTTCCGTGTTCTTGTTTTGTTCCCCTCGCTTTTTGTCTTTTTTTTTGCGTCCGGATCGATGCACGTGCTGTTAAAACGCTTATCAAACTGAGATACAGAGCATGCCATTTACTCACTACGTGATGAGCGCATTATGCACAAATCGATCAGCAAAGGTCGTTTCAGCGTTGGCTCCGCATCTGTGATGTGAAGCGCTGTTTGATTTGTCTGTCGTCCTGATTTGTTAGTTTTAACTGTGCGTTGCCTGGGATTCCACGGATGCGAAAGCAAATTATGTAACTTAGATACACACATATTAAGGTTCGTCTGCAGTTTTTGTTTGCAGTTCTTTCAAACACGTTGAAATTGCTAAAAACGAAGGCCACCGAGATGCAAGTTGCATATAAAACGTACGGTCCTTGCACTCAGAGCTTCAGTAGCAATGTTTAGAGCTGAGGCAAGTTTGGTCACTTCCTACGAATTTCGCGTCAGATGCACTATTGGCCATGGTGTGTGTGTGTGTGTGTGTGTTCGTGTGTTGTGTGTGTGTGTGTGTGTGTGTGTGTGTGTGTGTGTGTGTGTGTGTGTGTGTTTAGGGAGGCTTATTTTGTTGTTTTTGTTTTGTTTTACTCTGTGTTTTTTCTGTTTTTTTTTTTTTTTACTATTCGTTCTAGTCCAAGGATCTGTCGGAGGCCTTTGCGCTTAAACTAAAGAATGATAGCATCTAACCACATTTCCATTCAGTCAGGATCAGCAGTCTGCTGTACTCGTCATTCTTGGCGTGCAGGCAAAAATCTTCTGGTTGTTGAAATCGAAAAAGAGACGAGAAACCTCCACAGGGGACATGGCAAAAGTTGGACCGAAAGCCCCATTTTTCATCACAATAAATATACTTACTGACAATGTATAAGCAGAGCAGTATAGGACAAGGCCTTTGGCAGCGCCAAGCTGTGGCTGCTCGCTTTCCACATTTTGTGTGTGTATGACTCTGTGTGTGTGTGTGTGTGCCTGCGATTCAAGTCAGGCGTCTTAAAGTTTCCTTTCTGTCTTGAAACCTGACCAACAACAACACAGAATCCGATCGTTTATGGAGTTATAATACGTTTGCCACGTGCGCATTGCTGATTGTTATATACACGTGGTACCGGGAACACGAGTGGCTGTCAGTCACATGTAAAGCATGCACGTGCAGTTTACAAGGGCCTGTGGTACCAGTGGCTCCTTGGTGGATTGCCGAAGAAAATGCCGCTCCCACTGCTATTTTGATGATGTTCATTGCTTCTCTCTCTCTCCGGTTGACTGGGCGTAAAACACGACGTTTCTCTCTCTCTCTCTCTCTCTCTCTCTCTCTCTCTCCTCTCTCTCTCTCTCTCTCTCTCTCTCTCTCTCCTTTATTAAGCCTTAATTTATTTATTTTAATCTGATTTTTCTGAAGGGATGTAACAGTGCCACAGAAATAATCCAGCTTTCAGTAGCATGAGTGGTAAGGCCGTTTGGAAACAAAATCATCACACAAGAAAGGAACAAAAGCCAACAAACAATGTTAAGCATTTAAACTGGTTCAATATCTCCCGCTAACTGATGAATTCGTTTCGCTTTGCGGCCACAGAGAATAATACGCAGGTAACTACGAACGCCTAACATTGCAAGCATTACTGTTTTCATTTGTCATCGTTTAAATATTGCTTTGTTGTAAAAAGGAGCTTAGTCCGATAGGTTTTGTATTGTC
>JABMCL010000660.1:477500-495000 GCA_018857735.1 Alviniconcha marisindica
GTAAACTTGGCGTTTTACGCCCAGTCAACCATTGCGGTTATATCAGGGCGATCATGCCGTGGTAAGTAAGTAAGTAAACTTGGCGTTTTACGCCCAGTAAACCATTGCGGTTATATCAGGGCGATCATGCCGTGGTAAGTAAGTAAGTAAACTTGGTGTTTTACGCCCAGTCAACCACTGCGGTTATATCAGGGCGATCATGCCGTGGTAAGTAAGTAAACTTGGTGTTTTACGCCCAGTCAACCACTGCGGTTATATCAGGGCGATCATGCCGTGGCTCACGTAAACAAATTGAACATCCGTAGCTGCACATCACATATGCAGGTCTAAAGACAAACCAATCAGTCAGCCAGAATGTGTCTGCAAACGTGTGCATGAATCATCGCAGTCATTCAGCACACCGAGTTAATTGAAATGTTCTCGGAGGGTCGCGACGGGCTCATCGTCCCAGCTTTAGATTTTTTTAAGCGATTATAGTAGCAATGTATGATCAAGACTAAAAGCAACAACAACACGCACACACACACACACACACACGCACGCACGCACGCACGCACGCACGCACGCACACAACCCACGATGTTTCATCTCAGTGAGAAAGTGCAAGTACTAAGCAACCGCTTTCAACATATTTTTTTTGTAGATTTATGTTTTCCACTAAGGAAAATTATATTTTCGCTGTAGCGAAAGAAACTCAAATCACATAAAACCATAAACAACGACAAAAGATTGTCATTACCGGGTTACTGTTTTATACATGTGTACAACCCCAATAATCTGTTTGCTATGAGGTTAATATATGTACGGATTAGTTATACTTTTCGTTGTGTATTTTCATGTCTGTTGCAAAGTTTTACCGCACTGTTGATTTTAATGTTTACTGTTGTTGTATTTTTTCCTCTCTCTCTCTCCCCCCCCCCCCTTTTTCCCCCTTCTCACTCCTCCATACCTCACAAAGGGCAAAGGAATAAACATCCCTCAATCCTATTGACGTCAGGTTTAAAACATATATATATTTCCATAGCGTATTATGTCCATTGTGCCTGTGTAAGCGTATATTAACCTGAAGGTTACACACACACACACGTGTGTGTGTTTGTGTGTGTCTGTGTGTGCAGTCTAAACACACAGCTTCTCAGAGTGTCAAAGCGAACCGATGTGAGAACCAGCTGGTGATCTCAGGTTTAACTGCCCAAGACAGGACAATATACCCATTTTTTTCACGGGGTGATGTGAACACGCACCTTTCGTGTCGAACATCAAAGCGGCCCCAGGATGCGGTAGGCGAACTCTTTCTCTAAGTTTGATATAAAACTGACGATACGATATCAAACAATATCATTAATTTAATGCTTCTGTGTTGATCTCTTTTATATCTGCTAGACAAAACTTGCTTTGAGAAAGCCAGTTCGTTTAAACAAGAGAATCCTCTAACAGCCACAACAAGAGCAGCAGCAGCAGCAACAGCAACAGCAACAGCAACAACAGCAACAGCAGCAACAACAACAACAATAACAACAAAATGGGGAGCGGTACAAATCAGCAGCAACCTGTGCTGCTGCCGGGAAGACAATTTCGTAAACACCTTCATTAACGTATATCAAGGTCGAGGCAGTAATTGAGAGAGAAAACGTTTACGCTGAATGCACAAAGGCTTTTTTTAGTTCACCAGGCCCCACATCGCAAACCCGCAGGTAAGCCGATGTAAAGCGCCTTTTAAACAGGTGAACACGTCAACCCAGTTTTGCCGTACTTCCCTTGTGCGCGTATTAACGTATATCAAGGGTCGAGGCAGTAACTGAGAGGGGAAATGTTTATGCTGAATGCACAACGACTTTCTTGTTCACCAGACCCCATGTCACAAACCCGCGGGTAAGCCAACGTACACATGCTTTTGAACAGGTACACACGTCGAGCCAGTTTTGCGTACTTCCCTCATACCGCGGCAAGATGAGTTCCTAACGAATAACCCGGTTTTTTTTTCTCTCTCTCTTTACTTAACCCCTTTATAGCAAGGTTCGTGGCTGTGCGTGCCGTTCATTATAACTGGGGACAGACCTTTCGCTGATGGTCTCATGGGGGGGGGGGGGGGGGGGGGGGGAGGGAGAGAGAAAAAAGAGAGAGAGAGAGATGTTTTTGTGTTTGTAAATGTATGGCTGGGAGCGGAATGGGGGGGTAGAGGTGGGGGGTATGTTTTCGTTTGAGAGAGAGAGAGAGAGAGAGAGAGAGAGAGAGAGAGAGAGAAGAGACAGAGACAGAGACAGACAGACAGACAGACAGACAGACAGACAGAGACAGAGACAGAGAGAGGCTTTTTTTTGTGTGTGTGTGTGTGTGTGTGTGTGTGTGTGTGTGTGTGTGTGTAGAGAGAGAGAGAGAGAGAGACAGACAGACAGACAGACAGACAGAGACAGATTTTTGTGTTTGTGTATAGGGCGGGGAGCGGGAAAGGGGGCAGGGGAGAGAGAGAGATGTGGGGGGTGTTTTCGTTTTTGTAAATATATAGCAAAGAGAGAGATTTTCGTTTTTGTGAATATATGGCACAGAGAGAGAGAGAGAGAGAGAGAGAGAGAGAGAGAGAGAGAGAGAGAGAGAGATTTTAATTTTTGTGAATATATGGCACCACACCTATTTATTCTAAGAGTGTTGTGTAGCTTTTACATTGGTTTTAACAGGTTTTCCTTTCTTACGAAAACTAACTGATATAACCTGTGTGTGCGTTCTATTGTGATGTGTGCACAATTAGTCACATATTTAATTTTGCTCTCTTGAGATTATAGAGTAACCTTGAGTCTCTTGGAGTATTGCACCAGCGCTAGCAATATTACGTAGCAGATTTGTCGTGGCAACTTTCTGAGAGAGTTTTAACCGGTCCAAATTTGATCGCGCTATCAACCTTTTGATGAATAAATCAAATCGATGCAGATGCACACACACACACACACACACACACACACACACACACACACACACACACACACACACACACACACACACACACACACACACACACACACACTCACTCACTCACACTCACACATACGGGCGCACGCGCGCGTGCACACACATTGCCTCTTTCTGTCTTTTCTAGGGGTGTGTCTTTGTCTCTTTCTGTCTGTCTGTCTGTCTGTCTCTCTCTCTCTATCGTATCTATCGCGCAGGCACATAGCAGCCCATTGGCTGGCCCTTTTGCGCGCGCGCGCGCGCGCGCGCGTGTGTGTGTGTGTGTGTGTGTGTGAGAGAGAGAGAGAGAGAGAGAGAGAGAGGTGTGTTGTGTCTACGTGTGTGTGTTGTGTGTGTGTGTGTGTGTGGTGTGTGTGTGTGTGTGTGTGTGTGTGTGTGTGTGTGTGTGTGTGTGTGTGCGAGAGAGAGAGAGAGAGAGAGAGAGAGAGAGAGAGAGAGAGAGAAGAGGAAAGAGAGAGGAGAGAGAGAGTTCCTCTCTCTCTCTCTCTCTCTCTCTCTCTCTACCCACACACACACACACACACACACACACACACACACACACACACACACACACACACACACACACCACCCACCAGCACCACGAGCACGCACGCACAACAACACACACACACACACGCACGCACACACACACACACACACACACACACACACACGGACCAGCCAATGGACTGCTACTACGATGTGCCTGCGCGACAGCTATGTAGATAATTGCCTGTTCCAGCCCCTGTCAAGCGTGAGGGTCATATGAGAGCGATACCTGTGAGAAAGGTAGCGAAAAAGAGGAAGAATGAAGGAAAGAACGAGGTGCAGACAGCTAGGCTGTTTCGTCAGTTCACCATCAGATGCGTGCATGCAGCTCGCACAGACCGACGCGTACTTGCAAGGCCGTGATGGTGGAGATAACTGTTCTTTCAGCACTGACGGTCGTCCTGATCCCGTCTGAAGCACGTTACTTGGAGAGAGAGAGAGAGAGAGAGAGAGAGAGAGAGAGAGAGAGAGAGAGAGAGAGAGAGAAGCGATACGTCTCAAGGACGTTACTTGTTGCAGAGAGAGAGGCGATATGTCTCAAGGACGTTACTTGTTGCAAAGAGAGAGAGAGAGAGAGAGAGAGAGAGAGAGAGAGAGAGAGAGAGGGGAACGATACGTCTCAAGGACGTTACTTGTTGCAGAGAGAGAGAGAAGAGAGAGAGAGAGAGAGAGAGAGAGAGAGAGAGAGGAACGTCTCAAGGACGTTACTTGTTGCAAAGAGAGAGAGAGACAGACAGACAGAGGCGATACGTCTCAAGGACGTTACTTGTTGCAGAGAGAGAGAGAGAGAGAGGCGATACGTCTCAAGGACGTTACTTGTTGCAGAGAGAGAGGCGATACGTCTCAAGGACGTTACTTGTTGCAAAGAGAGAGAGAGAGAGAGAGAGAGAGAGAGAGAGAGAGAGAGAGAGAGAGAGAGGGAGAGAGAGAGAGAGAGAGAGAGAGAGAGAGAGAGAGAAGCGATACGTCTCAAGGACGTTACTTGTTGCAGAGAGAGAGAGAGAGAGAGGCGATACGTCTCAAGGACGTTACTTGTTGCAAAGAGAGAGAGAGAGAGAGACAGACAGACAGACAGACAGACAGACAGAGGCGATACGAAGACTTACTGTGAAGAGAGAGAGGCGATACGTCTCAAGGACGTTACTTGTTGCAAGAGAGAGAGAGAGGGCGATACGTCTCAAGGACGTTACTTGTTGCAGAGAGAGAGAGAGGCGATACGTCTCAAGGACGTTACTTGTTGCAGAGAGAGAGAGAGAGGCGATACGTCTCAAGGACGTTACTTGTTGCAAAGACAGACAGACAGACAGACAGAGGCAATACGTCTCAAGGACGTTATTTGTTGCACAGAGAGAGAGGGGCGGGGGGGGGGGGGGGGGGGGAGGGGGCGAGGGGAGAGAGAGAGGAGAGAGAGAGAGAGAGAGAGAGAAGAGAGAGAGAGAGAGAGAGAGGATGTCTTAAGGACGTTACTTGTTGCAGAGAGAGACAGAGAGAGGCAATATCTCTTCTGAGACTGACAAAGCGGGTGTGGGAATATATATATATATATATATGTGTGTGTGTGTGTGTGTGTGTGTGTGTGTGTGTGTGTGTGTGTGTGTGTGGGCGACACACCTAGGCCTCATCGTGAAATCTACTTAACAACAGTCGTGACTCTTTCACCTTTTAGAGTTTTAATATGCGTTACATAGGCTGTTTTACAAAATTGTCTATAAGAATAAACATGTCTGAATACACCCTGAAAAGCCTTTTATCTGTTTGCATTGACGTGTCCTGTCAGCCGTAGTATCAGTAACTGAAACCAGTACAGCGCAAAAGCCTCCCTCGGTCGATGACGACAACAGCTCCAAGAGAGTGTTTTTTTCCTCGCGGATGACGTGCGATAATGACTGACGAAGTGGACGAATATACCCCGGTCTCCTCTCTAGACTCTCCACAGAGACTTCCAGTTATGGCACCAAACCCTTCATTTTGTCTGACCTCCCCAAGCCTGTCGTTTGTCCTCCACTGTTTTCCCGTCACCATTGTTCCGTTCTCGTCTGCTTTAATGGTGTCTGAATGAATTTCGCGCCTAGCGCGGTGTCGTCTGGCGTCTTGGCGATCTCACCTTTGCCTTCTGTTTCAGTGTTGTCTGGATGTGGCTTGATTCATTTCTACGTCGGCGCCGTTTGGTATTCCAACTTTGCCTTTTGACCGTGTTCCGTCTGTTGGAGTTATGTACCTTGTATTTACACGCATGCCAGGTGATAGTTATCGTAGGCGACTCAGGTCTTTGTTGTTGTACTTGTGTTACGTACAGGGTGTCTCAAAATAGATGCAACCCTTTAACATGATAATAATTTATTACTCAGAGAAGAAATTCCCAAAAAGATTACATTTCCTGGAAGCTGACATGATTTTAAAAAAATGATAAAAAAATGAAGATTTGAGGTCCCTCAAAGGATAATTTCATTATAGCACATGTTCCAAATGACCGCCGTGGCGCCTCAGACACACTTGAAGCCGACGTTCTTGAAGGACCACGTGCATGAGTATCGTCCTCAATCCACTGCTAAACTGAAAGTGGCCATCACCCAGAAGATTCGTGCGTCAGGAAGGAAGAGTGTGTCAGGGTGATTGACAACTTCGCTCGTCGGCTTCAAGTGTGTCTGAGGGGCAACGGCGGCCATTTGGAACATGTGCTCTAATAAATGTATCCTTTGAGCTGACCTCAAATCTTCAGTTTTTGAGCTAGAGACCTCAAATCTTCAGTTTTTTTAATTTTTTCATATTGTTTCCAGGAAATGTAATCTTTTTGGGAGTTTCTTGTCTGAGTAATCAATGATTATCATGCTAGTGGGTTCCATCTGTTTTCAGACACCCTGTATTTCGAGCACCAGTTAACTCCCTTGTGTATTGGTTGAAACAATATTGTGTTTGACCAAACTTCCTTTCTGTCTGCGGGGTGTGTTTAGACATCAAAGTTCCATTCTGCTTTACGTATTAGTCTTCTTTGAACACACTTCCCTTTTAGCTCGGTGTTATGGTATTAATTTTAGACTGGCAATCAGAAGGGCCTCGGCTCGATTCCGCTTCGGCTCTCCTTTCTCCTCAAAACGGTTGTGGAGAATTGCCCCTCACAATTAATGAAACATTAAAATGGCTCTTATCGCTGACTCAATGCGGTGGTGACAGTGTAGCAATAGGTATATCATCTCCCTCTTCCCCCACTCCATTTGACCGTCCATAGCCTTATGGTTTCTGTGAATGTAAAGCACCACGAAAGAAGAATGAAAGAAAGGCACGTTTTGACCGTTCAGCCATTTAACTATATATCCAACTGGGAATTCATCGTCTTCTGCGGCTTCAGCGACGCCGGCTATCTCAGTCTCTGGGCTTCACTGCCTTGTGTCATCTCCCTCCGAGCTCATCTCTCTGGTCTGCTGCTGCTGCCTGACCGTGTGTGTGTGTGTTTGTGTGTGTGTGTGTGTGTGTGTGTGTGTGTGTGTGTGTGTGTGTGTGTGTGTGTGTGTGTGTGTGTGTGTGTGTGTGTGTGTGTGTGTGTGTGTGTGTGTGTGTGTGTGTGTGTGTGTGTGTGTGTGTGTGTGTGTGTGTGTGGTGTGTGTGTGTGTGTGTGTGGTGTGTGTTGTGTGTGTGTGTGTGTGTGTGTGTGTGTGTGTGTGTGTGTGTGTGTGTGTGTTTTTTCCCTGTTCCATTGTTGTCGCTCTAATTGGTTTGTTGCCTAAATGTGTGTGTGTGTGTGTGTGTGTGTGTGTGTGTGTGGTCGTGCTGTGCGTGCGTGCGTGCGTGGCGTGCGTGCTGGGGCGTGCGCGTACGTCCGTGTGTGTGTGTATTCTTTCACCCTCTGATTGTTGCCTAACTGGTTTGTTTGCCTAGGTGTGTGTGTGTGTGTGTGTGTGTGTGTGTGTGTGTGTGTGTGTGTGTGTGTGTGTGTGTTCTGCCCCCTTCTGACTGCTGCCACGTCAGCATCGTTAACTGTCAAAGAGTCTCTTCCTGCCATCGTCGCCTAGTCTGTAGTCCGGCTGCAACCCAAGGACAGTTATGCTGACCCGTACAGTGGCATGACCACGGGTCCATGGGGGACAGCAACAAAGCTGAGATGGGGGGGGGGGGGGGGGGGGGGGCAGCGGTGTGTGTGTAGGGGAGGGGGGCAATAACTGAGGCTGTGAGGAAGGAAACTGTATAGAACAGGGATTGAAAAATGGAGAGGGCACTGCATCAGATGCATTTGCGGTGTGTTTTGTTTTATTTGATGGCGATTTGTTTTACTCTGCCTTGATGCACCTTTGGTGGCGTTTATATACCCTGTATTTACTCGCATGCCAGGTGAGAGGTACCGTAGGCGATTCAGGTCTTTGTTGTTGTGGTTGTCTGACGTTTTTCGAACGTTAGTTAACTCCCGTGATTAATTGGCTCTTTTTTCTTTTCATTTCTTTCTCTCTTTTCTTGAAATTTGGTTTCCTTTGACTTTGCTCCTTTTGTTTGCTATTGCCTTGGCTTTTCTTCTTCTTCTTCTTCCTGCTCTTTTCTCTCTTCTTCTTCTTCATTTTCATTGTTTACACTTCGAGTTATTTCATTTAATTGAGTTTCTTTCTCTTTTTTTCCCCACCCCGGATCAGTTCCTTCCAAACATTTCAAGTTCCTGACAGCATAATTTCCATTTACGTTACACTGTCCCCAGCTTCCCGTAATCTTCGGGCTTCTGCGGTCAAACTGTGGCTTCACACGAAAGCCTGGATGAGCCGCGTGGCTTCAAGCAACTAGAAGAGCCGGAAAGTCCGTCAGAGTGGGCTTAATTCGGTGGAAGGTCTGGCCCAGACTACCACTTTCGCGGGACGCTCAAACTGTCCCCGTTACTGCGCCAGCTGACTGGAGTGTTTGGCAGTTCGGAAGGAGCAGCTGCCCCGTTCGATCCGCCTCAGGTCAGAGCTGCTTGAAAACGACCTCGTCCTGTGTTTCGTCCTTCCCTTCTTTCTTTCCTTTTTTTCTTTTTTTCTTTCCTAGTGTCCTGGTTCATTGGGCGTAAAAAAGACCAAGTTACGTACTTCTTTTCTAATTTTAGTTTGGGTGCTTTATTCGCCTGATCTGTACAGAACAACGCAGTACAGCCTACAGTACAGCCTACAGTACAGCCTACAATGCTATAACACCGTATGAGTGTAAGGCCTACATTACACAGAAGCAGCTACCCTATTTGCTCCGCCTCAGGTCAGAACTGCTTGAAAACTACCTCGTCCAGTTGTTGTTTTTGTTTGTTTGTTTTTTGTTTGTTTGTTTTTTGTTTTGTTTTTGTTCGTTTTTACCTCTCCTTTCTTTCCTACTGCCCTGGTTGTCTGGGCGTAAAAACAACAGGTTACACACTTCTTTTCATTTTTTTTTATTTTTTTTTTTTGGGGGGGGGGGGCAAATCTGACATCGTTGACAGACATCCGCCTTACCTGTGCAAAACAATCCAATATACTACAGCTGCACAACACCGTATGATTGTACATTACACAGAAGCAGCTACCCTATTTGTTCTCTTCATGTCAGAACTGCTCGAAAACAACCTCGTCCAGTGTTTCGTCCTTTCCGTCTTTCTTTTCTAGTTCTGTGTGGGTGCTTTATTCGCCTTGTGTGTTACAGAAAAATGCAGTATATTACAACGCAGTAACACACGTGTTATCCAGAAAACTTGCATTTCGGCGACGAAAGTGGCGAAAGCTGAAGAAACGGCACAGTCTGCAGCTGCGAGCCTAGAAAACATTCGCCAGTGACAGCCACTTCTCAGCCAGTCCACACACTTCACCGTGGACAGACTCAGTCTTACGCAGCCACACAACACCTGCATGGGACCATTAAGCCACCATGCGACACACACGTGTGTCCACACACGTCACCGTGGACAGACTTAGTCTCACACAACACCTGCCTGGGACCTCGTGCCTAGGAACCATGCATCAAGCCACCGTTAGTCCATACACGTCACCGTAGACAGACTCAGTCTTACGCAGCCACACAACACCTGTCTGGGACCATCAAGCCACCGTTAGTCCATACACGACACCGTAGACAGACTCAGTCTTACGCAGCCACACAACACCTGCCTGGGACCATCAAGCCACCGTTAGTCCATACACGTCACCGTAGACAGACTCAGTCTTACGCAGCCACACAGCACCTGCCTGGGACCATCAAGCCACCGTTAGTCCATACACGTCACCGTAGACAGACTCAGTCTTACGCAGCCACACAACACCTGCCTGGGACCATCAAGCCACCGTTAGTCCATACACGTCACCGTAGACAGACTCAGTCTTACGCAGCCACACAACACCTGCCTGGGACCATCAAGCCACCGTTAGTCCATACACGTCACCGTAGACAGACTCAGTCTTACGCAGCCACACAACACCTGCCTGGGACCATCAAGCCACCGTTAGTCCATACACGTCACCGTAGACAGACTCAGTCTTACGCAGCCACACAACACCTGCCTGGGACCATCAAGCCACCGTTAGTCCATACACGTCACCGTAGACAGACTCAGTCTTACGCAGCCACACAGCACCTGCCTGGGACCATCAAGCCACCGTTAGTCCATACACGTCACCGTAGACAGACTCAGTCTTACGCAGCCACACAGCACCTGCCTGGGACCATCAAGCCACCGTTAGTCCATACACGTCACCGTAGACAGACTCAGTCTTACGCAGCCACACAGCACCTGCCTGGGACCATCAAGCCACCGTTAGTCCATACACGTCACCGTAGACAGACTCAGTCTTACGCAGCCACACAACACCTGCCTGGGACCATCAAGCCACCGTTAGTCCATACACGTCACCGTAGACAGACTCAGTCTTACGCAGCCACACAACACCTGCCTGGGACCATCAAGCCACCGTTAGTCCATACACGTCACCGTAGACAGACTCAGTCTTACGCAGCCACACAACACCTGCCTGGGACCATCAAGCCACCGTTAGTCCATACACGACACCGTAGACAGACTCAGTCTTACGCAGCCACACAACACCTGCCTGGGACCATCAAGCCACCGTTAGTCCATACACGTCACCGTAGACAGACTCAGTCTTACGCAGCCACACAACACCTGCCTGGGACCATCAAGCCACCGTTAGTCCATACACGTCACCGTAGACAGACTCAGTCTTACGCAGCCACACAACACCTGCCTGGGACCATCAAGCCACCGTTAGTCCATACACGTCACCGTAGACAGACTCAGTCTTACGCAGCCACACAACACCTGCCTGGGACCATCAAGCCACCGTTAGTCCATACACGACACCGTAGACAGACTCAGTCTTACGCAGCCACACAACACCTGCCTGGGACCATCAAGCCACCGTTAGTCCATACACGTCACCGTAGACAGACTCAGTCTTACGCAGCCACACAACACCTGCCTGGGACCATCAAGCCACCGTTAGTCCATACACGACACCGTAGACAGACTCAGTCTTACGCAGCCACACAACACCTGCCTGGGACCATCAAGCCACCGTTAGTCCATACACGTCACCGTAGACAGACTCAGTCTTACGCAGCCACACAACACCTGCCTGGGACCATCAAGCCACCGTTAGTCCATACACGTCACCGTAGACAGACTCAGTCTTACACAGATACACAACACCTGCCTGGGACCATCAAGCCACCGTTAGTCCATACACGTCACCGTAGACAGACTCAGTCTTACGCAGCCACACAACACCTGCCTGGGACCATCAAGCCACCGTTACGTCACCGCGGACAGACTCATTCTTACACAGATACACAACACCTGCCTGGGACCACGTGCCACCGTTAGTCCACACACGTCACCGCGGACAGACTCAGTCTTACACAGATACACAACACCTGCCTGGGACCACGTGCATGGGACCATCAAGCCACCGTTAATCCACAGACGTCACCGTTGACAGACTCACACAGCCACACAACACCTGCCTGGGACCACCTGTCTGGGAACCATGCACCAAGCCATCGTTAACCCTTTCCCTGCCCTGGGGACATTCTGTGACGTCACTGGCAGAGCTCTGTCCCATTTACTTATGTGACGTCGTATGAGAAGCTGCTTGTGTTCCACTGTTTTGTGCATCCCCATGCGGAACAAAATATCTCAAACCTAACGTTTCCGGTTTGTTAAGAAAGACTCTTTGAGACCATTCTTGGGAGGAACTGAACTAGCAATACAAACTTCCCAACAAGGAAAGGGTTTAAGACGTAACTTAGTTAGTAAACGAATTTTAACACGGTCCTATAAAATTGGCAGATCAAATGAATAAATAAATAAATGAATTAGATATGCCATATATTGGTCAACGTAATAGGGATAAGCAAGCAGTAAGGAATTAAGTCACTGAGAAGAGGAACAAGTCATCGGGGACACGGCTCAGTGGTTAAAGCGCCGCATTAGGTCGCTCGTTCGGTCCCTGGCAGGGGCGGCTGGAGAAGTAAGTAAGTAAACATGGTGCTTAACGTCCACAGAAACCGTACGGCTTATTAGGGACGGGGAGGAGGGGGAGAAGGGGGTACGGAGGTGGGGGCAGAGGGAGATTATATACCTATCGCTACACTGTCACCACCAGAATGACTTCTGCATTAAGATGGGCAGCGATGAGAGCCATTTTAATGTTTCAGTAGGAAGTGATGGACAAAGTCACAAGACAGTATCCACAAACCACTACCTTTTTGAAGAGAAAGGAGAGCCGAAGCGGTATCGAACCGAGGTCCTTCCGCTTACCAGCCTAACGCCATACCGCTAGGCCAAACCGGCTCACACGCGGCTGGAGAATTTTTTTCCCCAGCGTTAACGTTTTGTGCTGACTCTCATTTTGATATCCGTTCCACTCGCGTGTTAAGCCCGTTCTTAACGGGGCGAACTTTTGCTTCGCGAATATCGTTCGGAGTATTCCTTGAACTGCGACGAAGGTATATTCGGGGTCCAAAAAGCTTCGCTCAGCATGTTCTGGGAGCATTCGCCCTATTCGACGAACATTGCCTCTGATTGGCTGAGAGCAGAGTTCTCCTGTGGATGAGGAAGAAATAAAATAAAAATAAAAATAAAAATGGACGACGGTGTCGCTAGGTACTTCACTCGCTTCGGAGGGATTTTTTTTATTTGTTGACTTGTGGGAGGCGCAGCCTTGTCTCTGGGACCTAGAATAACATAGTAGTTAGTTGAATTACCCTGTGAGGGATGATTAAAGTATGTTGACTTGACCTGACTTGACTTTAGCCTACATTTTGGATCATGCTGTCTGCTGCGCGTCTGCCGGAAGTTCGGGCCGAAGCTTGCATCTCATTACAAGCCAGTTAAGAACGAAGTAAAGTTTGGACTGTCCGAACCATTTTCGGCGAACTAAAAGTTCAGTTAAGAAACGATTCATAGTTCGTCGAACTGTCCGAAGTATGTTCGGCGAACAAACATTCGCCCAGTTAAAAACAGGCTTTACCGAAGTAACACTTGAAAGACCCTGGTCATTCTGACAAAAGTGCAGGAGGCAGCTAGCTACAGTGCTAAACACACATGCACCCTATGACCCAACTAAGTCGCAGTGGGTTGATTATGCTGTCCGGTTATCGGTGTAAAAGCCCGTCAGGAAAACGAGTTCACACGCAACACGCCAGGGAACTCTCGTCTACAGTTGTCTGAGCTCGCTGAGCCACAGTGAGCTGGGCCTTGCCCTAAAAGAGTGGCGTTGATCTCCATCATCCATAAAAAAATAAAAAATAAAATGCAGTGAAGGAATGATTGATTGAATCTTCCCCATAATCCTCGCATGCAAAGAAAAATCAGCCGCCCCCATTCCACCACAGCAACCGATCGATCAAGCGAACAAATAACTAAATAGGAAAAGGAAGAAAAACAAGAAACACAAATCACGGTCAAGCGAATATAAAGTTAAAAAAACACAAGCAAAACAGAAAGCCAGAACAACAAACAATAAAAAATTAAACAAGACGAAACAACCTCCCACCCCCATTCCCCCGCCCCCCCAGCCCCCCACCCCCCCAAAAAAGGGGGGGGGGGGGGGGACAAGAAAAGATAACAACGATCCACTGCCATACGCGAGTGACTCGGACTGTTATCTTACGTGAAAATCTCAGTTTTGTCACGACACAGCACACCTACGTCTTTATTTCAAACGACGCCACAGGTTTGCTCAAGATAGCTTTTTGTGTCGTTAAAAGAAATGGCTTGCAAGTTTGAGTTTGACGACGTGCATAGCTGTTATTCAAGTATTGTGTGTGTGTGTGTGTGTGTGTGTGTGTGTGTGTGTGTGTGTGTGTGTGTGTGTGCGTGCGTGTGTGTGCGTGTATTTTAAACACCTTTCCCTGTGTGCCGAAAAGGGCAACAGTTGCAAAAACTAAAAACAAAGACTACAACACTGATGACTGGACGGTCGCTCAGTGAACTGATATAATTATAGTCATAACAACACAACACAGTACAACACAACACAGTACAACACATCATACACACACACACACACACACACACACACACACACACACACACACACACACACACACGCACGCACGCACCGCACGCACGCACGCACGCACGCACGCACGCTTGCACAAACACATACACCCGCGCAAACACATGCACACACGCGCACACGCGCACAAATACACGCACACACACGCACGCACACACACACACGTACGCACGCACGCACGCACGCGCACGCACGCACGCACGCACGCACGCACGCACGCATACACATGCGCACGCACGCTTGCACAAACACATACACACGCGCAAACACATGCACGCACGCGCACACGCAAACAAACACATACACACGCACGCACACGCACACACATACGCACGCACGCACTCACACACACACACACACACACACACACACACACACACACACACACACACACACACACACACACACACATACAAATAAAAAATGTCTTGCTAGCCAATGGCCGATCCACTGGTGCGCAAACATGCACACGCACACACACACACACACGCACTCACACGTACACACACACACACACACACACACACACACATACACACCCGACGTGCGCTCACATATTCAGCCCGTCTCCTGCAGGACCGTGGTGTCGTCCCTGGGGTTGCCATGACTGGCGGGCGTGTGAAATCGATAACTGGTGTCTTTTCATGACGCTTCCCCTTTCTTCGCGCATTGCCTGCTGCAACCCGATCTCTCTGTCCCCTAATTGACGCTTAGCATCTTGCGGAAGTGCGTCTGCATCTTGTCCTCACCAGTGGATTGGCCATTGGCTAGCAAGACATTTTTTATTTGTTTATTTTGCCTCCCTTTTTTGTTGTTGTGTGATTTTCTGCCATAGGCCTGTCAGTAAAATAGATAAACAGATATTAAAAGCGCTGATACACGTGCCATTTCGGCCGCATGATGTAGCGAGTGCCGTCCGAACCTTTTCTGCAACGGATCGTGTGTCATGATAGCTGTACGGTTGAAACGGCTCTAAGCGTGGGTTTCAATCTGTCCGTTTCAAATACAGCATGATATTTTCCAAACAGATGAAGTTGGTTGAGCGTTGCTTTACGTCCACAGAAACCGTAGGTTTATTAGGGACGGGAGCCCAGGACGTCCATCTCGACTTTCACGCAGCTCCTGAGCTCTGAAACGGATGAACTGCATCCAACAGCCGACGAGCGCCCGCCATTTGGAGCGACACGAAAGAAATGCTGGAGCTCACGATGGATGGTAACTCTCGTGTGGCGGCAGGGTTAAATTTGTCGACCTTCCCATTGCTTTAACCCATCAGGTTCGGCTGCAGTGTGGCAGCCAGTGCATTTAAGACACGGGGCAGATCGCATGACGTCTGAACGGTTCTCCGCAACTATATGGCCGAAACTGCTTGTGTTTCGGCGCCTTAACTGATTTTTACCGCCCAGTCAACCATGACAGTTATCAGTAAGAGAATGATTATAATTCGGTCTGCTGTGTACACCGGTTTGAGTTTACGTTTGAGACTGTCAGTCTGGTCATGTTCATGATTTTTCACGATTTGAAAGTGCTGTCGTCGACATCCTTACGCATGATGTAGACTCGAATGAAATACTAGGTTCATTTGAACCCTATAACCACAACAGGACTGTTTTACCCGCTTTGTCCAGTTTACTGGCTCCACAGAAACAGTATAACCGTCCCGTCCTAAAGGCACTGATACACCAGTGGATTCAGACGCATGGTTAATCAAAAATGAGAAGGAAAAAAATGATAATAATAGTAATAATAATAATATACATTTATCATGCGCTCATCAACGCCCCGCGCGCTCACATGATACATAGTAACCTCAATACAATACTCTATACACACGTAGAGCACAGTCCTAGCAAAACATTTTACACAGGGTGTTAATATGGAAACAGAAACACACACACACCACACACACACACACACACACACACACACACACACCACACACACACAACAACCAAAACACACACACACACACACACACACACACACACACACACACACACACACACACACACACACACACACACCACACACACACACACAACACACCACCACACACACACACACACAAAACAACATACACACGCACACACAACACACACACACACACATACACACACAATACACACAACACACACACACACACACACACACACACACACACACACACACACACACACACACACACACACACACACACACACACACACACACACACACACAGACTGTAGAAGAAACTGGGGTATTGATATTAGTTGGGCGGAAATACTGTGAGAAGAGCAAGGTTTTCAGTTTGGCTTTGATTAAGGAGGACCACTCAAACCTCATGTGGCCCAACCCGTCGGTCTTAACCGTACTGGCTGCCACACAATTAAGCAACTGACGGGTCGACGGCGAAGCCCGACGTATTCAACCTTGCCGCTACTCCGGAGTTGCCATCCCTTGTGGCTTCCAGTCTTTCCGTCACTTCAGTCCAAACGGCGGGCGACCATGGGCTGGCGGATGCAGTTCATCCATTTGGAACGTATAATCATAGCACGCTGTATTTGAAGACGGATTCGCCCTGATATATCTGCAATGGTTGACTGGGCGTAAAACACCAAGTTATTATTATTATTTATTAAGACCAATAGACTGAAACCGATGCTCTTACCCGTTTCAACCGTACGGTTAATGCTGACACAGTCCCTTTTGAGATCAGGTTCGAACGGTCTTCTTCAACCATACGGTCGAAACCGCTTAAGGTTCAATGTTGCTTTACGTCCACAGAGACCGTGAGGACTATTACTGTATTAGGGACGGGGAGCCCAGGACGGCCACCAGAGCTCAGGAGCTGTGTGAAAGTCGAGGTGGCCGTCCTGGGCTGCCGTCCCTAATAAGCCTACGGTTTCTGTGGACGTAAAGCAACGTTCAGCCAGACGGCCACCTCGACTTTCGCACAGCTTCTCAGCTCTGTCGAAACGGCTTTCGTTTCAGTGTTGCTTTACGTTCACAGAATCCATCCGGCTCATTAGGGACGGGGAACCCAGGACGTCCACCTCGACTTTCGCACAGCTTCTGAACTCTGTCGAAACGGCGTAAGTAAACATGGTGCTTAACGTCCACAAAAAACATAAGGCTTATTAGGGACGGGGTGAAGGTGTGGGGGAGGGGGTATAGAGGGGAGAGGGGGGGGGGGGGAGGGAGATTATATACCTATCGTTATACTGTCACCACCAGAATGACTCTTGCACTAAGGTGGGCAGCGATGAGAGCCATTTTAATGTTTCATTAACAGTGAGGAACAAAGTCACAGGACAGTGTCCACAAGCCAGAACCTTTTTGAAGAGAAAGGAGGGCCGAAGCCTAACGCCTTACCGCTAGGCCAAACCGGCTCACACCGAAACGGCGATGATGATGATGATGATGATGAAGTGTTGCTTTACGTCCACAGAAAGCGTAGGCTTATTAGGGACGGGAGTCCAGGACGGCTACCTCGACTGTGAAACAGCTCCTGA
>JABMCL010000660.1:500000-665000 GCA_018857735.1 Alviniconcha marisindica
TTATCTTCTGTATCCGCAAGTGTCGATCATAAAAAATATAAGGAAAAAAAAAAAAAAAAATCTCAGAAGAGACTGAACTGACTCTTGAAACATTTTTGTTTCATTCTTGTATTTGTGTGTGTAATTTTGTGTGTTTTGTTTGTTTTTTAACATTTGCGTTTGAACTGATTTTGCAGATTTCGCTTGTGGTTACATACTACTACTACTACTATTGCTGCTGCTGCTGCTACTACTACTACTACTACTAACGGGGATTTCTATAACACCCATCTACCATACAAGGTGGGAGCGCAGGGCGATTTACAATAACACTAACAAAACGCACACGCGCGCGCGCGCGTGCACACACGCACGCACGCACGCACACACACACACACCACAGCAAGTTTGGTCGAAATCGATTCAAAGTTCAAAGGGTACGGTACACGCGTGCGTGCGTGCGTACGTGCGTGTGTGTGTGTGTGTCGGGGTGTGTGTATGTGTGTGTGTGATTGAGAGAGAGAGAGAGAGAGAGAGAGAGAGAGAGAGAGAGAGAGAGAGAGAGAGAGAGAGAGAGAGAGAGAGAGAGAGAGAGAGAATGGGTACAGGCAAAAAAAAAAAAAATCGAAATACGAATAGTCTCCAGACCACGCTTCTTAATTGTGACCGAAGAGTATTACCGCCAGATGCACGTTATTCAACACCAGCCAGTCAGTCGTGAAAAGCCTATCAGTGCGACAAAAAATCCAAAAAAATCATCAAAGCACTATTAAAAGTCTTATCGACTGTTCATGGCTGTACAATTTCTGGTATACATTTGTAGAGGAGTGGATCAAATGGAGTTGAATGAACCGACCATGCGGAAATCAGCCTGAACTCAGGACTGCCGCCACCTGTACGGGGTAGCTTGTGTTATATTGTGAACAAGCCAGCCAGTCCCGGCTTGGAAGAGGGAACCTTTGAGAGTTCTGAGTTCTCAGCAGAGTAAGTAAACGTGGTGCTTAACGTCCACAGAAACCATAAGGCTTATTAGGAACGGGGAGAAGGGGGGCAAGGGGGTATGGAGGTGAGGGAAGAGGGAGTTTATTTATAGACGGCGACAGTAGAGACGGGACTTCGGACTTTTATATTTCTGAGTCCGCAGCGGCCGGCACGGAAGAATGAGCACGTGGAGCACGGATATAAACAGTGACACAGAAAAGATTCAGTTATCCGTGCTTTTCTCTGAACTCCTGAAACAGCAAGTGACAGAGAATCTTCCTATGAAGTAATCCTACATTTTACATATACAAACACTTGACGAGCAGATTCTGTCACATGTCGGTGTGTGTGGATAAAACGTGACAGAATCGACTCAAACAATTACACATAATTTCCAAAAACACCGACACGTGACACGTGACACTGAGAATCTGCTCATCAAGTGAGGCAGAAACACCGGCGTGAATATACGCGCTGTGCGATCTGTCGGAAAGGCCGCTTCATCATTTCGATAATGAGATATGTATGACCTTCCGGCCTCGTGAAAGCTCACCCAGGGTTTCTATTTTCTATTTTGGGATTTGGATGATGGTATTTGGTAGTCCGTAACTGACACTGTCAGCCTCAGTTTCTACTTTGGGAACGACAGAGGCGGAGACGTCAACGGTGGACAGATTAAGCCGATTGACTTCGATTTTTTCTGTGTCCTTGTCAGTCGCCGACTTGGACAACGTGTTGGCAAGACCTCGTGTGTTGTCTTGCTGAGACCGTGTTCACCGAGAAGTTAAAGGAGACGCCGTTGCAGGAGTGGCCGCCGAAATCCCGATAGACTGACCGACTAACCAACCATCCCCGGGTCTCTCGTCGATCACTCATTCGACTTAGTCACTCGTAGTGACTCATTGATCATTCTCAACTCACTCACTCATCGGTCACGGCTCAGTCTCGACCTACTCACTCATTTATCGAGCGGCACTCACTCTGCATACTCACTCGACTTAGCAGTGACTCACTCAGTGATCATTTTCAACTAATTCACTAAGTCGATCACGACTCAGTCTCGACCTATTCACTCAATTATCGATCACTCACTCTGCATACTCACTCGACTTACTCAGACATCGATCACTCATTGACTTACTTAGCTCAGTCATCCATCACTTTCAGTTGGCGATTCAGACACTCATCAGTCATTCGTTGAACTTACTTATTCACTCACACGCTCAATTGACTCGTCGATCACTCACTCTGCATACTCACTTGACTTACTCATCGATCACTCATTTGACTTACTCACCGGTCGAACAGCTTCAGCTCATTCAAGCACTCATCGGTTACTCAGTCACTGTTACTCATCGAGTGTTACTTCACTCGACTCAGTTACTCATTCACTCATCGATCACTCACTCGACTTATTCATTCAGTACTCATCAGACACGACCGACTCGACTCTAAGTTACTTACTCAGCACTCATCGATGCTTGAAGTGATCCGGTACAGTTTACAGGACGTTAAAAACCATTTACTCAGTAACACTGACTCATCGATCACCGGGCCATTCAATTCGGCACTCAGTTACTCATCGGTCAGTCACCCACTCAACTGACTCAGTCAGTTACCCATCGAGGCATCCATTCAGTCAACTCAATCACTGAGTCAGTTACTGAGCCTACTCATCGATCACCCACTGACTTGACTCACTCACTCATCGATCACCCATTCCACTTACTCGCTCACTCACATAGCCTACCGGCATCGACCAGGTTACTCAGTGATTCACTGAGTCAGTCATATCAGTGATGTCGGCAATTTTCTAACCACTAAGAAAACGCCGCGAAACGAGAGGTAGATTAATAGATAATATGTTTCTAACTCTCATGACAGTTAGTCGTGCGGGTCCCGGTATAGCCCACAGTATTATGTTGCAGACGCAAGATGTAGGCTACAAAACAACAACAACAACAGCCAGAATAAGTCCGCCACTCGGAGCGAGTCAGCAAGAGTCGGTCCTAGGCTTCAGCCGAGTTACTCGGAGGAGGGAGGAAAAAGCAGTAAACAAAACACTGACAGGGACTGACTATAGCTCGCACATCCACGCACGCACGAGAGAGGCACGCGCGCTTGCGGCTTTTGAGAGCATGAATCTTGAAGAACTTGAGGATAAATTAAAAACAACACGACTACGGACGTTTCCAGCTCTGTCCTTCGCGTGCATGCACGTGCCGACACACAAGAGCACGTACCGGTGTTACGGCGCAGCATCATTCAGTGATGCCGCAAGCTGCTGCACTGCGCCACTGCGACAAGCTAGAACTGGCGTGAAACACTGCAGCGGCAGTCGACGTTGTAATACAGTGTAGGCTAGCTACCCTGCCGCTGGAAAGTGTGTCTATATAAACTAAGGCAATGGAGGGAAAGGGAATCAGCTGCGCGAAAATTCTGGAACACTGTGTTGTGCACAGTGCTGAGCGCGGTGTACCGTGCGCACTGGTAAACCAATCAGTGCCACTTATTATATTCGATTGCATTAGATTCTGGAGAACGCGCGTAGTCGGTCAGCGCGTGCGCGCGCGCGCGCGTGAGTGCGGGTGCTGACTGACTATGCCGCACACTGCCAAGTGACATGAGGTGCACACTCGGCATTGCTCATCAGCGCTGACACAGACACTGACACGCGCACACTGACTGACGCTGGCAGACTCAGTGACACGGACGGCGACTGACACTGACACCGACTGAAAGGGCTCACGTCAGTGACAGGGCAGTGAACTGACGACACACTACCCGCCACAGCCACGGTTGACTTCAGTCCTGCTCGTCAAGTTGTGACTGACACACCTACACCGGCCTGTACTCTCTCTCCCTGCCCCTCCCCTCTCTCTCGTGATATTTTTGTGAGTATTCAGTAAATAGGCTATAATTATGTGTAGGCCAATCGGAATTAGTCCAGCCAGGGTTGGCTGTAAAAAGACCCTGTGTCTACTCCAAGTGCCCTCGTAAAATCAAAGACTATACACAACAAAAATAATCTAGCCTATTTATTATCTCACTGGGTATCGTGATAAAGTCACAGTTTATTCTCTCTCTCTCTTTCTGTGAGTAACATGTTCTTCATGAAGACTGAAATGCTTCAAAAGCCCGAAAAGCACGGAAACTTTTTTCTCAGAGTAACACTTGACGGCGTAGCCTGATGACCAGTTTCACTAAAAGCCCGAAATGCATGGTAAACTCGGGTTTCTCTCTTTTTTCTCAGTGACATGTCATTGTTGAAGACTGATCTGAGGCCGGTTTCAAAAGCCCGAAATGCACGATAAACACTGACGGGTCTCTCTCTCTCTCTCTCTCTCTCTCTCTCTCTCTCTCTCTCTGTAACCTGTTGTTGACGACTGAAGGGCTTTTTTTTGCCTGTTAAAATCAGTTGTCGTTTATGTGCTCATTCGGACCTTTTGGTGGACTATTTTTCTTGAGTCACTACCTTTCATGTGGCCCGAGTGACCTGGTGTGTTGGATGAATTAATTAACATTCTTACGTTCTGATTTTGATCATTTTACAATGTATCATTATTAATTCTTCCAGCACTGAACTTGTGAAATTCTGCTAAGGTCAGTCACTGATCGAGTTTGCAGGCCGATTATGACAGTTGTGACTCGAATTGAAATGCGCCATGAGGCTGTTCAGTCACACCGTGGCACACACACACTCACACACACGCACACCGCGGCACACACGCACGGCGCACGCACGCACGCACGGCGCAAGCACGCACACGCACGCGCACACACACACACACACACCGCCTGTGACCATACACACACACACACACCACTGACACACACACACTCTCTCTCTCTCTCTCTCTCTCTCTCTCACACACACACACACACACAGAGAAAACGCGGGACACACATACACACACACACGCACGCACACTCGCACACACACACACACACACACACACACACACAGAGAAAACGGACACACACACACACACACACACACACACACACACACACACACACACATGCATGCATGACCACCTGTGTCAGTCATCGTATGGCAGGCCTACGATCCCGGCCGGGAACGAGTTTGTACCGGCACTGAATGGGCCCGGCCTGCTGAGTCCGTCAGAGCCTCCGAGTCTGTGTCCATCCCGCGCGCCGACTGAGTTCCAACCCGGCCTTAGGCCTACTTATTATCCCTTACTACCGGCCAGTATCTGTCATCATCATCTTAGTCCGTGCCGGCTTCTTCTTTTCTCCTGTCATAACTTCGTCGGTTTCAGTGCCTCGTCGGTTTCAGTGCCTCGTCGGTTTCAGTGCCTCGTCGATTTCAGGTGCCTCGTGTGCTATCGCGGACAGTGTCAGTTAGTCACTATAAGACTTTCACTTATAACACTATGTCACTGAGTCGGCCGCACTGAGGCCCCAACTCATCTGCTACTTGAAAACATCACGATTACACATGATTGGCCTGCTTGTTTCGAACTGTCAGTTTTTTTAGTTTTTTTTTCCATTCCGGGTTCAGTCACCAGCAGTCCTGTTAAAATCCATAAAATGCATAAGACAGTGCTGACAGGCTAGAACCGTCTCAGGTTTTCACTAACGTGACTATCAGGCAAACAGACCATCCGTCTTTAGGCTACGGTGCGGCGCTCTACAGTGAAACCGCAACGCTGCTTGCGAGTGGCTACGCTACATCTTCCCCGCCATCACCTGTGCTTTGATCGTACACCGTGAGATTATAAACGTGTGGTTTGTTTTGACCCCAGTACATCTTCACACCATAACCAAATATATAACACAGCGGTGTAAATATTTTGAGGCTCGGGTCAGGCTGGTGTAGCTACACTGCGGCTGCAATAACCGAAACTAGACTGTCTCTTCTCTGACTTACCTTCAACGATACTTTTATCTGTCCTGTTATCTCAGTTTTTTTGTCTGCTACTTCATAACCCTTTCCATCGTCTAAAAGTAATTTCCATCAAAAACACATCTTCACATTGTGTCTTTGACGTCGTGTGTGATCGAAGCGCGCCCCCCCTCCCCCTCCTCCCCCCATGGGAAATTAGAATGTGTGAGACCGTGTATGTGCGATCATCCTCTTTCCATTGCAGGCAGGAGTCTCGGCTGATGTGCGAGATATTTCGAGACTGATGCTGGGTGTCATTTAGCATTCAACATGGCCGCACCGACGTCTGCTGTGAAGTTCGGTGATATTTACGAATTAAAGGAAGAATTAGGAAAGTAAGTGTATTACTTCTACGAATGTGTTGTAGGTTGCTGTGATATGTTTCTTCTTATCGAACCGTTGGTATTTGTGGGCACACAATTGCCTGAATTCACATAATTTATCCGACAAGTTGTGGCCAGGCTTGTCGCTTACCCAGACAAACATTACTGTCACTTGCAACCGAAACCAGTTTAGACTGACCCTCGCAGTTTAGCTTTTGTAAATTTTGTGTCGGTATTGTCGTTCAGCTTGTCATTTCCTGGACCTGTTATTGTAAAAGTATTAGCTTGTTAGGCCTATTAGTCCAGGTGCTCTGTTCAGTGTTTTTGTGCCTTACGTTGGTTTACTTGAGTTGAAGCGAGTTAGACAACATAAAATCGTGTAACATTTTTAGTCTACAAATTCAACACTACTGTTTTGCAGAGGAGCATTCTCAATCGTCAGACGATGTGTGCAGAAAGCAACTGGATTAGAATTTGCAGCAAAGATAATTAACACGAAGAAATTGTCAGCAAGAGGTGAGTTAACTGAACAATTGGTGAAGTGTTACTGTTAGTATTTTTAAAGGAACTGTCTTTCTCGGGCGAAACTTCTTGCTCGCTTGGAGCAGGTAAAAAGTACATGATCCACAGTAAAAGTTCCATGACTGAACATGCCATTGATTTTATATCAACTTAAAAACATGACTTTTTTTGGATGCCAACACTAAACTGTAACCTTCAATCACTTGTGTCATTACTGCACTCTATGCCTTTTCCCCAGTGTTTCATTTTGTGTGTCATCAAAATGTCTTTGGCATCATGGTGGGAACACATGGAAGCTCTCAGTTGTGCATACAGTCCATGGAAGAAATGCATGTGGATTTTAGTCATTTTTGTCACTGATTGTTTTTGTCTCTGTGGAGTGAATTTTTCATGACATATTGCAGCATTCTAGAAAAAAATGCAAGTCCACAAGAAAAGGTGCAGTCTGTTGGGTTTTACCCCAGTCTAGTTTTAACTCATTGATAATTTTGTGAGAAAATTATCCAGCAGATGAAAAACTGCAACAGACAAATCATGACTAAAATGAGAAAAATTCATTCAATTTTTTGTTGTTGTTGCCAGAACTGAGAAGGCTGGTTCCTTTAATTACTGTATTAGACTTAATTAGTTAATATCATTTAGTGATAGTATTTATTACCCCATGCCCCCAACTGCCCCATGTCTTTTTGACTGCTCTGTAATTCTCTCTTGTGTGTCACTATGTGTACATGTGCGTGTGTGTGTATACTGTAGTTTGTACATTCCAAATCAAAATGATACACATGTCATTAACATTATGTGCATTTATTGATGCATTTCAGTTGACAATTGAACTTGAAATTACCTTCAAAAAGTCATGTTCCTCTGTCTACCTTTGCATGCTTTGGTCATTGCTTTTGAGCACAGTCACTTTAATTCAGGTACAGTGAACAAGAATGTTTATTGATGGCCCCCCAAAATCCTGGTGGCATTACTGAGCTGAGCAGAGCATGCTCGGTTATCATATGAGTATTCAGGGTATGACAGTAAGGACTGCCCACCTGCCCAGGGCAGGTAACTTACTCAGTCAGGCAGGTGAAGATCTCAGTGGCCTGCCTGACTGGGCAAGTCGTTATCATTGTTTTTATTGACAGTATCATATTTCAATTCAACCACTAGATTTCGAGTCACTGTGACAGTTTTTGTTTTGTGGTTTCACAATCGCAACATCAGTTTCCTTTTACATCATCAAACCGACTGACTTCAGTGTCGTAGCATGTGATTGGCTTGCCAGTGCAGTTAAGCCAATCAGAAGCTAGCTCTCTTTACTCGGTTAGCTTTGGTGTGAGCTTTTTAAAAGGAGCATCGGAGGAAGGGGAGGCGGGCGATGAATAAGTTTTAAAAGCTAAAACTGTAAAAGCTAACAGATCCCAGTCAAAAGAGAGGAAGTTTGTTCCCAAGTGCAGACGAAAGAATTTGCTTGTGGTGTTTGCAATGACGACATGGGCCACAACTATGCCAGTACTAGTGGGAATTTTAAAGCAATTTCTTCGTCTTCTTCTTTCTTTTGGGGGAGGGATAGGGGGCAAGGGGAGATGTCAGATCCAAAGTGTAATCAATGAGCATTTTAAAAGACCCAGTTGTGGCGCTAAAATGTTCAAATTCACAATCATGTTCTGATCGGGAATTTCCATTCAGCAAAGGGACACTACTCCCGACTCGCGATCTTGTTTTATCGTGGATATAGGGGAAACATTGGACCTCAAAAACAAAACTTTTTTTTTTCTCATACTTAAATAACAGATAATGAAGGCAGGAATAAACCAGTATAAATCTGAATCCTTTATTAACACAGAAAATAAAGAAATGTATCTGGTGCAGGTTTGGCACAGTTCCTTGTGTTATACAACCACTGATCCAAGCTGCCTGGGCTGTGTTGGGTCATGGCTTGGGGCATGCATGGCAGTTTGGGTCATTAATATTAACAATATTTAAAATTCTGAAATTAGAACTGTTACAGTGTTAGAATGAAATGAACAGTAACTGCCTGTTGGCTTTCACAGAAGTCATGACAGAATGAGGCAGAGTTATGCTCAGTCACATTCTGTACTGCAGTGATTCATTGCTGATACCGTTAGTACCACTGGCACTATAGATTTTTTTAATTATAAGCTTGAGTACTTTACAGAATTTGATCTCTTTCAAGCATGGACCTGGTGAGTAACAATGTTACAAATTTATGTAACTTTGTGGGGAAGATGGTTTTGTGTGTGTGTGTGTGTGTGTGTGTGTGTGTGTGTGTGTGTGTGCGTCTACTTAAATTTTTTGTCACACTTTCTACCCTTCAAAATCCATTTGACAAACATATCACCTATTTTAATCAAAATGGTTGATTTTAAGAATCTGGCATGGGCAACTAATTTTGCCACTCGGGCAAGTAGAAAATTCATCTACCTTAGGAAAAAAAGTTATTGTCATACCCTGGTATTATATTGCCATTGACACCCTTGCCTGGGGTTTATGTCTTTGGGCCATTGGGGTATTATGTCATCTGTCTCATAGTCATACTGTCATAGGATGAGCCTTTCATTAGTTTCAATTCATATTCCAATCAGATCAGCCCAACAAACACAGTGTTCCCAATAACAAACACCAGTGGGTCAACAGTAATATTTAGCACAAATTGCAACTTTGATGTGACCACAGACATGAGGTCAGTGCAACATGTTGATGAACACATATATTTTCAGAGCTGATAAGCTTGTCCATGAGTTGGATGGAAATAATTTGCAGATGTCGAAATATGAATTGAAATGTGAATATCCCATTTGCTTAAGCAGAGTTGCATTGATGATGTTGGTTGATTTGAAATTGACTTCAGGAAGTTCTGTGCATGAGGTGATTGGTTGAAAAGTCACTTCCTTTTGGTTGAAAAGTCACTTCCTTTCCCAGATCATCTGTGTCCAGTTTGTGGGTTTGTTGACAGCAAGGCCCAACTAACTTGGCTGATGGGTGTGAAGATGCATTCAGCCTTGAAAAGCTTATATTATTATAAAAAACAGAACAGTATCTTTGTTTTGAAGAATAAGCTCATCCTCAGACAAAATTTTGGTGATCCTGCAGCTTGCACCTCTCATCCTGATTCTGCATAGCTGAGACAGGACTGCTGCCTTTAGTGCCAGTTTGCTGACTATGTTTGACTTGTTGCCATGTTTTTGGTTGCAAGATGATTTGTTCAGTTTAGTGAACTGTATAGTGTATTTATGATAACAGCCACTCTCAGTTCAATCATTTCACTAACATTGTATTTTTGTAACAACTAAAATAGTAAAATATCAAGTTTTGCTGTCACACCATAACAGTGCAATGCTCTTGATTTTCTTTGTTGTTGCTGTTTCAATGATTGTGCTAGACTACCCAGAATTTAATTTACACATGGTTTGTCAGTTCATTAATATTTTTCTTGTCCACTTTCTCTTCAGTCCACTCGTGTTAAAACAACTAAAATAGCAAATACTTGTATAGGGGTTGCAAATATACAGAAAAACTGTTAGTAATGCAAAATAAACCACTCAAAATCTCATGCAATATTAGAATATAGATGATCTTCGGAAAAAAATGGCAGAGCATGTGGCCAGTGCACTTGAGCATTGCAACACAGCTGACCAGCCGATAAGGACTTGGTAGGACATGGTGAATGTCGACTTGGTGCAGTGTAGTAAGGGGAAATAGTGCCAACATCTGAATCTAGCTTGGTTACACTCTGACTCTATTGAAAACTGCAATTTTTCAACACAGTGATTTAGTTTTGACTCGCCAAAATGTCACTGCTGTGTACTTGTATTGTTGTAATTCATTGTTGAGTTTCTCTGAAATATTTTTGACAGTGGATCTGTTGATTGTCTGGACGTTCAGGCTTTGGATCAAGAGAACAGCATTTTGCATGCATCACTTTGCCATGAGTGTTATACATACAGTTTGTTTTGGTTCATTGGTTTTTGTTTATTATTATTTTTGCGCACGCACACACACCATGGCACTCATTCACACACACACACACACACACACACACACTGACAGGTGTGAGCTGACATGTTGGGGTTGAAGTAGCATACCACTTGACCTATTAGTCAATACTGGCTAAATCCAGTGCAGGACAGGCCCACTGAACTCTGCCACAAGACTGACTAGAGTGAGGAGGGGTGGGGTCCAAATCTTGGAAGGACACTGTATCATCCTCACATGGTAAAGAAGATGTCTGAGTAAAAAAGGTAGACAAGGTATACAGAATGTGTTGTAGCCAACTACATTGGTGATGCCGTTTGTAGAAGAAGTATACTGAAACTGAAACATGAGCAGGCACAGACAGGCGCACACACTGACACACACACTAGTGAACAAGCACATTGACACATGCTAGCCCACAGACTGATGCATACTAGCACACAGACTAATGTCCTGCGGCACACAAACATACTCACATGCGTGCACACCCACATAGTGACATACACACCCACTCCACACACACACAAACACAACACAACACACACACACACACTGGATAATTACTGGATAATTTCAAATATTTCTTCATCTTTTTGCTGACTGTCACCATTCTTGTAAGAGTCATAATACTATAGCAAAGGAGTGAGTGTGGTGTCACTGTACCCACCTATCAGGGTGAAACTGTTGTAGTAAAGAAAACACCCCAGAACTGTGCTCCCTTTTATTTCCAGAAATCGTCTATTGCTCTAACTATGCATTTACCATATATATATTTACACAAAAAAGTCCAGATCGGTATGACAGAATGTGTTGATTAAAGGCTATATAATAAGGCTATAAGCAGTCTCTCTCTCTCTCTCTCCCTCCCTCCCTCCCTCCCTCCCTCCCTCCCCCCCTCTCTCTCTCTCTCTGGCTCAGTCTCTGTCTCTCTGATGTCCAGTGTGAAGTAGGCTGTCAGAACCTACCAAGTTTGACAGAGGAGGTCAGTGGTAGTTCACTGCCTACTCAGTTTCTGGTCCCATTTTTCATGATTGACAATGCAGAAAACTGACTTTTTTCTTTTATAGTCATGACAATAGTTCTGAACCAGTTCCTTCTACTGGTTCTGAGCCCAGTGGATACTCAAGAAGACTAAAAAGCCAGCCAGGAATCTGCCAGTTACCAGCCAAAAGCTGAGATCTAACCAGGCACCAGTGAAAAATGTTGATTGCTATGGATGGTCCTGAGCTTAAGGATATTCTGAGTAAAATACCACTTAAAATAGCAGGCAAGGGATGATTTTGCTCGTTAGGCTGAATGGTTGACTAATTGCCAAATTGGCATAAATAATTCTGTTTAAGTTATAATAAAAGTAACTGTGACAGTATGACTGTTGGTAACTCCTAGGCTGAAACTGAAACAAAGGGAAACAAAGCTTTTGAGTTTGAGATGATGAGAGTATAGCTATGGATCATCCATTATTTCGTAGTTGCATCACCTTGACTGTATGATGTGGCAGTTTGGAGTTCAACTTCAAGTAATACATTTACAGAGTACAAAACATTGTTTATGTTGATGTTTCTGATTGATTTATTGTTGATATAACCAGTCAAGATGTTTGAGATGATGAGAGTATAGCTATGGATCATCCATTATTTCGTAGTTGCATCACCTTGACTGTATGATGTGGCAGTTTGGAGTTCAACTTCAAGTAATACATTTACAGAGTACAAAACATTGTTTATGTTGATGTTTCTGATTGATTATTGTTGATATAACCAGTCAGATGAGATGATGAAGATACAGTTTTGTACTGCATCACCTTGACTGTATGATGTGGCAGTTTGGAGTTCAACTTCAAGTAATACATTTACAGAGTACCAAACATTGTTTATGTTGATGTTTCTGATTGATTGATTGTTGATATAACCAGTCAGCCATGAAGGCCATGTCAGGATGAAAGGATACAAGTTGTCAAACTGAAGTAAAATTCTGATTGACAATTAAATACATTCATTGGTGTCCATCAAAGGGCATTTAAAAATAGCTAACCAGGGTACATCAGAACAAACAAATCAAATAAAAAGACATCACTTTATGATGATTTCACTTTCTTCAGAAGTGCAGCAAATTACAGGGAACATTCTCCCAAGGGGCATCAGAACAAATGACTAAAGTAAAAAGACATCAATTTATCATTTCTTTTCTTTTCTTCAGAATTGCAGCAAATCACAAGTAACACTAACAGTCTAATTTATTGACATGTGTACACCACTTCATGGTTGAAGAGGATTGAAAAAATTAAGCTTAGTTTGAAATAAAAAGGTTAACATTAAAAAGGCAGAAGGTGAAACATGCAAAGCTATGAAAACTGTCTGCAGTAGTAGACTAGTACCCCACTGTGACTGTGTGAGATGATAGTGTGAAATTATGTATACTAAGTAAGTTAACTGAATAAAAAGGTTATGCTAAAATGTCTGTTAGTGTTAGTAACCGTTACACATGCTTCCTGTTCTGGTCATCATTACTTTTGTGCAGTACACAGACTGTGAGTGAGTAGTAGTAACACAGTACTGATTGTAATTTCCACAGCAGTTTAACCCTAATTTAATACAATTAAATTGAAGGAGAAAGGAAAGTGATCTATGCTCTAGTTTTTGATTGTTTTCTTTCAAATGTATCAGTGCAGTGCATTTGACTGTTGTAATGTTGAATTAAGATTTAGTTTGAATGACAGCATAATTGGGTCAACAGATCTGTGGTGGACCATTGTGGATTATTAGACACAATCCATTCTTTTCACAAGACACTGGCTTATGATGGTGTACCATCAAACTGTGTTTGGTTGCAAAAGGATCAGCAGTTCAGAAGAAAGAGAAATGACCTATTAATACTTTGAGCTATTGTTGTGAACTTTGATTCTGAAGTTGAACAAAAGATCCAATCTTTTTACAAGACACTGTGGCTTATGATGATGTACCATCAAACTTTTATGTTTGGTTGCAATAGGATAAGCAGTTCAGAAGAAATAGAAACACTGCAAACAGTCTTATTTTGATAGTCATTATTGTAATGTTGACCTTGAAGATAGCATCTTTACACATGCCACTCCAGCTCATGATGCATGGCCATACCAAATTTGGTTATAAAAGGTTCTGTAAGTGTGATTTAGAAGATACTGCCAAGATGAACATTTATAAAATTGAAATTTTGAACCTATGTCAATACCTTGACTTTGAAGAGTGTCTTAGGAAAAGACTGGATTGCCTTGCTGTGTTCAGATTGAACATGAGCCCTCTCTATAACGCTGGCCTTTGAGTTTGAGAAAGCAACTGGGTGTTTGTGCATGACACTGTTTCACAATGATGAACCTGCACACCAGGTTTGGTGACAAAAGGTTGTGTGGTTTAGAAGATATTGTCACACACACACACACACACACAAAACCAGATGGACTCTGACAAGTGATTTCATTGTGCCCCGCTACCCCCCTCCACACACACACATGCTCCTTAACGTTGGTTTTAAAAGAGGAATATTTTTATTATTTCATATTGAAAACTTTGGATTGTCAGCAGTGGGGAATCTTGATTTGTGCAGCAGCATTGTGACTGTGGTTAAAAGCAACCCTTTTAAAGAGGATCACTGGTGCATGCTGAAAATCGCTGATGCATGCTGAAAACAGGGCGAATCTGCAAGTGGAAGCATCTGTGGATACAAACTGAACCCTAAACTAAATGTAGAGCCCTGTGGTAGCAACACTTGGCACCTAAGTGAGCAAACTGCGATGCTGTTTCTGCACACAACACAGTGGCAAGATCTTGAAAAAGCATCAAGTGTGTACATTGCCCTAGTTCACTCAGCTGTAAATACTTTCTGTTATAAGATGACTGAGTACTTGCACTTGTTCCACCAAGGAACGTACTGTATGTAATGTATGCATGCAGGAAAATGTATCTCCTCCACTGGGCTCCATGTTTTTTTCTTTGTTGTTTTTGTTGTACATTGTACTTCATAATACAAAGTACGCACTTATTCACAGGGTGAGCCTCTTGAGTTAAAACCTTACCCCATACCAGTAACCAGAAACCGACTGATTTAAAAACAACATGATGTTTTGTTGCTTTGTTTCAGATCACCAGAAACTGGAAAGAGAAGCCAGAATATGCAGATTGTTAAAACATCCAAACATAGGTAAGTGAATCCATTTATTCACTGTTTAAAAACACTTTAATTTTTGCACAAAGCACTTATTTTCAACTAGGAGCCATCACCAGCAAATATAAAAATGTTTAAAAAAATATATAAAAATGGTATGCTGTGATTTACCATGAAAGCAGACTTGACTCAAATAAAACAGTACACCTTTAAAATAATTGTTTGTGTTTACTTTGTGGCTTTTGGCCAAACTGTACACAGTGTTGGCATTGTATTATAGATGTATACCTGTTTACTTACAAGTACAATTAGTTTCCACTGGCATGGTGCAGATACCAAATTAATAAATCTATCAGTTCTTTTGGGGTGGGGTGGGAGGGGTGTAGTGGTGATTAGGACCAGAATAAGCATCCCAGAACATGCCTGAATTTATTAATGTAGATTATTTTATTTGCTTTGTGGTTCTTGAAAAACCTACCTAGAATGCTATGTTGGAGGCAGGAAAAGGGGGCATCAACAGGATATATATATATTAATCTGTCTTACTGTCAGGCTGTCTGTCTCGCTGGCATGGCACAAACTTTACCACAAACATTTTGTGTTTTTGTTGGACACTGTAATATATATATAGTATAAATGTCAAATGTGCATTTATAATGATGTTGGTAGTACTTACTGAGCTTTGACCACTACTACACTGCATACCTTACCAGTATCACTCAGTAACCTTGGTCCTATTTCGAGGTCACTGTGGCGTCAAAGAGTTGAAACTAAAAGTTGTAGGTATCATACATTATGGTTCAGATTTTGTTTGTTACATTTTGCAGGAATGTAAGTGATCAATATAACCCAATAATGATTGTCACTTTGGTGTATATTATTTTTTGCCTGGACAAAATCTTCTACATTGATTGACAAAAGAAGAAATATACAGCAAAATCTTATACCTTGCATAATTATCAAATCTTTATTGGGTTTTATCCATGTATATAAAGCAGTTTTGGTGATCTTGGCCTGTGGTCATAGTTCAGGAGCTGTGTGAGAGTCGAGGTGGACGTCCTGGACTGTCCGTCCTAACGAGCCTTCTGGTTTCCGTGGACGTAAAGAATTATTGCACCGTACTTCGGCATTGGTCACAACTTGTCCCTAATATGTCAACTGACATCTGAGGGCATTAAGCATCACTTCATCATCATCTTGGCCTTTTATTAAATTTATGGCCAGTAACAAGAACAAAACAGAGAGGGGATTTGTTCAAATTGCTGTTCTGGGAAGGAGTAAGGTCGGTTTCAAACTAGGTGAGAATTTAAGACCGGGCATTCTTCAGAGAATGACATCGCTGTTCATACATTCAGATTAATTTGGTTGGACGTTTCAAATTTGGTTGGTTTCGTCTAATCAAGCAATTATTACCTTCAGTGGCGTAAATGAGAGTTACTCGTCGGTACATTTGTTGCAGAACAAATTCATAGGTGTATTTAGAGCGAAAGAGTGCAGGAAGTGTGGATGCCTCTTGAAAGATATCCCGTTTCTGTGGGCTGTTGAAATACCGATGCCGGAAAAGAGCAAAAGCCAGTAAACATCCAATTCTGTGTTAATGGACTTAGTGTCGGTAGTGTGTGAACTCAACTGGAGGAATTGGTAACAATGGAACCGGTCCATTGCATTACTGATAACTGTTATGCTATCATCCGTCAACAATTAGAAAGACGTTGGAACGGATTCAGCGCGTTTTGGTTTGGTGGTAGCGCTAGGTGTACACACGGTAAGCGAGTTACCACAGGAATGATGTGACACGTGAGGTGGACGAGTCATACTCATAGCACTCAAGGCAAGCTGAACACAGATTATGTACATATTTTGTTCGTAATTATCGCAGTTCTTCATAATCCTTTCTCACGGGTCCCAGATCGTAATTTGTTTGACTGAAGATGTTCAACAAAGAACAAGCACTGCTCAGTGTATCTGTAGCGGCGGGGCTGACAGGGTAAAAGAATCAAGGTCTGGCATCAGTCTGCGACTGACACCTGCTAGATGAAGTTTCCCCCATCAATAATTGATTAGTGCACACAGTACAGGCCATCACCATTGCGGCCACTGCATCGCTTGATCACGTTATGGCTGCTTCCTCACCATGGTCGCGGTCAAGTCACTCCCGGTAATAGTGCTCGACTGGTGTATATTTTTTGTTGTTTGGGGAGGATCGGCGGCTGGCAGGCTGTTTAAATTTATCCTCACCCGTGTTAGTACTATAACGTGAGCCGGTTTAGCCTAGCGGTAAGGCGTTAGGCTGGTAAGCGGAAGGACCTCGGTTCGATACCGCTTCGGCTCTCCTTTCTCTTCAAAAAGGTTGTGGTTTGTGGACACTGTCTTGTGACTTTGTCCATCACTTCCTACTGAAACATTAAAATGGCTGTCATCGCTGCCCATCTTAATGCAGAAGTCGTTCTGGTGGTGACAGTGTAGCGATAGGTATATAATCTCCCTCTCCCCCCACCTCCATACCCCCTTCTCCCCGTCCCTAATAAGCCGTACGGTTTCTGTGGACGTTAAGCACCATGTTTACTGTTAGTACTATTACCCTTTCCGTGCTTCATCAAGCTCGGTAACGTTTGTTTTCATTATAACCTTACACCGCGATACAGGCAAAGAACTACGAAACCTAGTTTATAGTACCTATATGTGATGTTTAAGTTGATGATAAAAAGGTCATCCGGCTGGTGAAGTGGAACTAGATTTAACTCCATATCAACAGAGTGAACTAAATTTTATAGAAGTGTTTTGACCGTGGTTTCCAGCAGCAGATTGTTTCGGTATTTGACATTGAAATTTAGCTTGCAAGTGCTCTGTAGGGCAACTTGAGTTCATTCAGTCGCGGTTTTGTGTCGTCTCTGTGGACGTAAAGCAACATTACAAGTTTTTTAAGGGTTATATAGTGACAGTTCTTCAGCAATGACCTGATAATGACAGAGTTCACTAGCAATTGAGCTCTTTTAAGCTGTGCTGTCGCAAAGTTAATTTTAAAAATAAAAAAAAGAGAAGGAAAAAAAGATGCGTACCGGAACGGACACAAAGTCCTCCCAAAACGCATCTTTTTTCCCATGTCCTTTTGTGATTTTTTAAATATTTTTTTTAATGAACATTTCGACAGCACAGCTGAAAAGAGCTCAATTGCTAGTGAACTCTGTGGCAAAAGTTGACGACAAAAAGACAGCCCATTTTACAGAATAACGGAGGTAGCTCTGTTTCAAATACGTAAACTGTAGAGTTTCGGAAATTTTGAAAGCCAGTACATCGGATAAGTTTGAAACAGCAATACAGATTTTGTGTTGCTTTGAAGAAGTGCTATGCATGTATTTAAATATTGTTTTTTAGAGAGTTTTACAACAGCGATGATGTGCAGAACTCGCCATTCAGTTGAAAGAAAACCCACAAAAAGCTGGCAACGTGTTGCCAACAGAGGGCCAGCTAAACCTCATTATCCGTGCTGGGGAACAAGGGTCTGTCTGGGGCAGACTCGTAAATCAGCTGCCATGAACGAGATAACGAGTTTTCGCAAGCATGTTTTTCTTCGTCTTTTAGTTTTGTTATTAGTTGACCACCACAGTATTTTTTCACTGCAAAGGATAGGAAACGTGGGGACATTTTTAACGACACATGCAGGGTTGTACAGATTCTGACGCCCAGTCTACCGCGCTTGTACGTGTCAAAGTATGTCCAACGATACAGCAAATTCTTCCACAGTAATTTGCCAAACTAACGATGAGTTAATTAGCTAACAACTGATCTGTCAGCGTCCGCTGCGCTATCGTGAAAAGTCACCGTCCATTTCCGAAGCATACTGTGGAGCTTTTATCTAGATCTTACCCGAGAATCCAGTGGCGTAAGTTTGGAAAATGAGTATGGTGAATAGAAAAAGGATCATTGCTGTCAGCGGTGTAGTAATTGAATTTTAATGCCCTGTCAATCGCGTAGGATCACCTCAGGACAGACAAACACCATCGTCAGTACACACAAAAAGCGCTAATAAGACAATAGATAAGACTGAAGTGTCTTATTCTCGCCAAATAAAATCACGAGGAATGTGTCTTGGTGTTGGTTGGTTCATTCATCGTCACTATGACACCCATACAGCAACTATGTTACCCAAAACGAGCCTTAGTGCCACTGTGCTGCTCTTGAATACTAAGCCCATTCACACAGCCATAAGACAGGGAGAGAAACCACGTAAGGGTGGCCACCGCGTAGGCCTACATGCATCATATAAAACTTACATGTCATAAAATACAATAACTGCAATGACAATTATGATCTAAACCCGACTGGCTTACGCCCGTCTGCTAACCTCCCCCAAACTATTTAAGTCAGACCAACAAACACAGTCGAAACACAAATGCAACATGGGAAATTCCACAACAGGCCAGAAATATTACAATTCCTAATCAAGCAAAAGGAAAACCGATAAAACTAGAGCCTGGGCCAGGTGATCCATCAAACACCATTCCGTGCCCCGTCTTTTTTAGGATGGGGTGTATGGGGGTACATCAGTATATATGTAAACGGAAAAGTGTGTTACGCAGTCCCTAGCCGTCCTTGTCTGATCAAAACGGAAAAGTGAGTAAAGCAGTCCCTAGACAGTATGGTCTGTCAATCTGTGTGTTTGTCTGTTCCCCTCCCGCCCCATGCATATGGACCGTTTCATTCTAGAGTACCCATCTGATTTTACCATTGCATCCTATAGGTATTGCGAAGTAGATAGTAATCGTTGCCATTGCCGTACACTCCTGTAGTTTTCATCACATCTGTTTACCAGGTTGTGTGTGTAAATATATATAACAGTCAACATACGTTGAGTTGTCGAGTTCTCTTACCTTGTTTTTGGCAGAGTAATGCTTTGTGCAAGTTGTAGGAATTTCAGAGTATTATATACAAAGTATATTATTTTATCGGTACTGACTGAAACAAGCTTAATTTTCCTCTTCCCCCTCCCACCGCCCCAGAGTGTTTGTTTTGTTTACTCTCTTTAGAATATCGTGAGCTGAAGTTCGTACATATAATGCTATTTGCATTGGAATTGTGGACTAGACCCTCGTTGACGGCATTTGACGCTGGACAAATCGTGGATAAAATCCTAATAATTATTTGAAGTCAGTTATTGTGCTCGACACGTGGTTTACAGAGGACAGTTTAGTTTTTGTTTGTTCGCGAGGGATCGGAACAGAGCTTTTCGCCTTTGTGCCTGCCTCCCTGTCGGTAAAGACGCAGCTGGAGGTTCACAGGTTACAATAATTTGTGGTCTGCCACCATGGGCAACGGTGGCTCTATGTAAGAGCGGATCTTTTATCGTACAACAAATCACAAAACACTGCTGTCCCAGGCAAGAGTGGAACTTCGATCATGCAACAGATCACAACACACTAACTGGTGGTTTTCGAGGCGAGCAGTCGACATCTCTCGACTGAAGCATCAAATTCCGCTTTCTCGTGCATTAGTGGGATTAAATGGCAAGTCACGCATGACCCCACCCAGACAAGGCAAATAATTCATAGGTATCCCGTCATGGTCTTCAGGAGGCAATGCTGTCCGATTCTGGCTGTGCGTAATGCCTGGCTTGGCCTCTCCATGGCCGCCGCTAGTGTTAACAATTAGATGCTGTGTGACCCTGCCTTCGTATCGCGTTTCTCGACCAGGATCGGTCACTGTTCCCACATAAGTACTTTTATCCTTTTGTTATTTTGCACTTTGTCGTTACGTTCCTGTTGTACACGAAGCGTACTTCCCAAGACAAATGGTGATATTTAAGTTAGCGCGTGTTCTTGTGATAAATATCTTTTAAAATTCAGGCAGCTGCGTTGATGCTGGTTACAACTGGTAGTGTACAGAACTGTAGTATGCGTGGTGTATGTTACGTCAGAATATGTTGTAGAGTTCAAACATCAGACGTATTAGGCATGAGATTCTTAGACATTTGTCTGGAATCAGTCTATTTTGAGAGAGCGAGAGACTGTGAATTGTACTGTCGCCGAGTGTTAGAAAGGGTCTGGAGGAGATTTCAACAGCACCATGCCACTGCATGCAATATCATGTCCGATGATAGTGCAATCATGTAGTGTAATGAGACGGATAACGTGTGCCGTGCTCACGATGTATTGGGGACCGACCAGCGGCAGCAGGCAGCGACAGTCGGTCGGTCAGCTCGGTGGCGCTGTACAGTACCGTGTAGCGGGAGCACGGTGCCGACACGCACAAAGACTATCCACTGTTGAGGGGGTATTGATTGATTTCACAGCATCGTGTGTGTTGTAGGGTTGTAATTCCAGGCAGATGCACTCCCGGTTTGCTCCCCCAGCGCCAGCCCCGTTCCTGTCGCCTGACAATGCGTCCACAGTCAGACGCAGAAAAGCGTGATAGGGGAGGACCACACTCCGCCACCTTTTCTTGTAGCTGCCGACATTTCTGCACAGCCCCCGCTCCACGACTCCCACCCCCCAGCCCGCCCCAGCACACAGGCGTTCAAAATGTGGGGAATTCTCGAATCTAAATTTTCAGCGAATGTGAAGAGAGGGTCGTCAGATTCTTATCACAAAAACAGCCAGCTGCATGGACAGCTTGAAACGGTTTGGTTGAGCTTTGGTTTACACAGCTTAAACAATCATTCTGTAGCTTTAGTGGTGATAAGAAATAGTGACATTTCATGTTCAAGATACTACAGTGCCTTTTAAAACAACCCGACCTACTATTCTCGGGCGTTGTCGATAGCAGTTTGGCTTGTGTGCTGGTGATTGTTGGCAAATTGGTCATGGTATAGCTCATCACTGCAGAAGGAAGTTTTTTTCCCTCTCACTTCAGACTTGTAACAGACTCGTGAACAAAACGGAGAATAAAGAAAGACCAGTTAATGGTTTTCTTTTTAACAGTACACGTGTCTGAATCGGGCTGGTGGAGAAAATAGTTACTGTCAGTCTGTAATACGTCCCTCCATGGTCAGTTTCCGGTGACCTTCACATTTAGCTTGTGCTTTTCCCTCAGTCGGTGTGCGGAATCTCTTCATAGAGTTGGTTTGTCGTGCCCCAAGGTCAGTTTGTAGTGCTTCTCCCAAATTCAGTTTTTTTTGTCCCTCTCCCCAAAGTGGGTTTGTAGTGCTTCTCCCCAAAGCCAGTTTGTAGTGCCTCGGTTTGTAGTGCTTCTCCCCGAAGTCATTTCGTAGTGCCTCTGCCCAGAGTCAGTTTTTAGTGCCTCTGCCCCGAGTGTTTGTATGTCTCTGTCCAGAGTCTGTAGTGCCTCACCTCAAAGTCAGTTTACACTGCCTCTTCCTGGGGTCGTTTTGTTGTGCCTCTCCCCACAGATTGCAACGACGCCTCGAGCTTTCTCGGGGTTGGCTTGCTGTGCCTCTTCCCAGAATCTGCTTGTAGCTGCCTCTCCTCAAGTCCGTTTGTAGTGCCACTCCCCAGTCAGAGTGCAGACTAGTACCTCTGAGCCTCCCCGGTCAATTTGCAGTGGCTATACTGCCGGGTTAGTTTGCAGTGCGATGCCTACTGCAGTCTGTAGTGCCTGACGCCCAAATGAGGCAAATCGGTTTGTAATGCCTTTTTCCTCCAGCCTGTGGCGCCTTTTATTTCGATTTTTTTCAAGGGTCGGTTGTTTTTCCGGGGTCTCTCGAGCCAGTTGGTGGTGCCTCTTCCCGAGTCAGTTTGTAGTGCCTCTTCCCACAGTCAGGCTGTGGCTCATCTTGCCGCGGTACGGTTTATAGAGGCTATGCATCTTGGATGAATAGAGTGATTCTTCGTTAATATAGTTTCCAAGTAAAGTGTGGACTTTTAGTATACCTCACACGATTTTCGAAAGCGTATTGCCGTTGTCGGCAAGAAGCCATGATTGATTCACAAGCGAGAGTTGGCTTTCAGGGACTACCGTCTGGGGAATAAATTGACTCTGTATCGACGGGGGCAGTGTGAAAGTAAAAGTGTGCCGTTCGGTCATTCAGAACTCTGGGACACCGACCCACCGAGCATAAAATGCCTAGACTAGCCCCCCCCCCCCACCCCCACCCCCAAACAACAACAAAAAAGAACAGAAAAGAAAAAAGAGAAGAACAATCTGACCCTTGAGACCAGGACCACCAGCAGCAGCATGACAGCTTCTACCACCAGAACCAGATGAGTGGCGGCATTATCTCGGCGGCTAATCTGAATGCCTGTGGTTGTTGTGGCGCGGAGTGGTATTATTTCACCAATTTGGTGCCGTGGAGAGGGCCACGGCCTAGCACAATTTTCACTCTGCTTCAGGTCGATAGGATTCCTCGATTTCTTCAATAACTCGCGGCTGCTGAGACGTTGGTTGGCCGGATATTTGCCCCAATTGAGCTGGGTTTGAAAATTAGTCTTCTGACACTTACGTTGATGGAAGACGGAAGCGCTCGCGGACGGACGCGCGAACGCACGCAGAGGGCGCGCGCGCGCGCACACACACACACACACACACACACACACGCACGCACGCGCGCGCACGCACGCGCGCGCACACACATACACACACACACACACACACACACTATACACACACTTTCGGTGACAAAACATGCCGCAACAGACCTCAGTTTGTTTGGCGGTAGCCCGCTGCAGGGAAGTGGAGAGATGGATGATAAAGAAAATTGACGCTAAATGAACTGCGACGGCGGAAATTAGACCGGCAGAATTCATGACAGTAGGACAAGCAAGCAATGCTATTAAAAGAATAAAGTATAAAAAGAACGGAAAGAAAAAGGAGCATCAACCGCAATCGGCAGACGTCACATACATAGTAAGAGACACAGCAACAGAGATCTAAACTGTCGCCTGGCTCGCGAGTAATCATTAGGTACATAAAATCCAAGCGTTTGAAAGCGCCGGGTATTCAGTATTTATTCGTTTGCAGCACCAATCTGATGGATTGTCAGAACACACCCGCGCACGCGCGTGCACGCAGACACGCACGCGCGCACCCCCCCCCCCCCGCCCCCACGCACAGTACACACACACACAAGTAATATTACATGTACTGATATTCAAGTAAACAAAACAAGTAATTGGATGCACGATTTGACACCTCAGACACCCAGAGGCATGTTGTCCCATGCTCATCGAAATGAGAGTCAGCACAGAAAGTTGACCATGGAGAAGAACATTTTCCCGCCGCTTCTGCTGGGACTCGAACCCGCGACCTTTCGATCAGGAGTCCGCGGCTCTAACCACTGAGCTGTCCCCTCTCGTGCCAACCGCACAGGGTTACTTCAGGACAAGCAAACACCGTCTTATGTCAGTAAACATTTGAAAACTTCCCAGTTATAACACTATATTATCCCAGTCAGATCTACAACTTCAGCCTGAACACAAGTACAGCATGTATAGAAGATCCCACAACAGGACAGAAGGTTATGCTTTCTAACCAAGCAGTAGGAAACCCCTTAAACCTAGATCCCGAGCCAACCAACATCAGCCACCATTCTGTGACCCGTCGTTGGGAGAGAAAATGAACCAACCGAATAGTAATAGTACAATTTACCACAAATGTGATGGGTACGCAGAGAATAATAAAAACACCAGCGCGGTACAATGCTTGCAACACGGCCACTACCACCTGATCTAGTTGTGAACGTTCAGCCTATTGTTGAAAAACGTACATATATATTCCACGGGCTTCCAGCAGGGGAACCTGTATCAATCGCTTATGGCGACGAGTGGGTTGGCCCGCTTTTTTTCGCGGCTCCACAAGATGACTTGCGTTAGGCACATTTAACGCATGGAAAAAGTGGAGATGATGGGGGGGGGATAAGTTCAATTGACCTGTAAGGTAGAAGTTACAAAGAGAGAAATTTATTCACAATAGGCAAAGCATGCATTACTGTATTCTTACAGTATTTATATCTATCTATATATATATATTCTGACCTATTCCAGGCTTTTATGAGAGAACCGTTGATAGCTCCGGGTCCTTAGCAACGGGGACCGTAATCTTTGCGCGCAGGAGCCCAGTGCGGGGTGCACGAGCTGCAGGGCGCTGACCTGAAAGTGGTTAGAAAACAACCAGCTGGAGAGAGAGAGAGAGAGAGAGAGAAGAGATGAAACGCTTCAGCGCAATCCAGTTCACGCTCTCTTCGTCTAATGAACCTGTCATTGTCTTATCGACGGATAAGGGTTTTATTATTCACTTACGCCACAGCACTTCCTGACGTGGACAAACGGGCGAAACGGTCGCAGACTAACATTTCCAGGGCGGTGTGCCCGAGCTCTCGTTTTCGAGAAAGTTAATCCGTTATGTGTTTCGGCATGATATACAATATATAGTGCATTATTGCTTCGAGGGACGATCGGAGATGTGGCGAACGGTGGGGTCATGTTCACAAGAAAAGGCGACGAGGCCGTGGTACAGCCCCAGAGAGCGACTGAGTGGAGAGTGTTGGCGCCTTGCGTTTGTGCCGGCTTCAGCGTTGGGAGATGGGACAGGAAGCGTGCCGGCGGCGCCACGCCACACTAACGATTGTGATTTCCTTTGATGCCCGCCTCTTGCCGCATCACTGGACCGACCACTCACGTTTTATCACCCCGTTCCTCGGCGCCTCGGGCTGCCTGTCCCAAGCCTTTCCAACGGCACCGCCACTACTTTGTCGGGAAATCAGGAGTTATGATGTCATATCAACACTTTTTTTTCTTCTTCTCGGGGCGTGGGGGGTATTGTTTCGTCCTGCGTAATCGTTTGCTAGCCGTATTTTGTGTCTTCTATAACCGCTGTATCCCAGGGAGGTTGAGTAAACAGCATGTTCGGTGCTGGTGGATGTCAGAACAAGGTGGGGCGTTCGGGCAGTAAATAATTTTCGATCTCTCCCTCCCCATATTATGTGCTTTATCACCAATCTGAATTGATCCGCTGCCAGAACCCAAGCTGTGCAGCATCCTCTTCTGTAACCGAGCCGCCGCTGTCGATCTGGGTGTTGACACACATACAAGCGAGCGATCGGTTATAAATACATGTAAGTGTACATTCAGCGTTTTGTCGGCATGTTGACCGGGATGGCTCTGCTGCCGACGAGCTCGCCCCGACATCCAGCATCAGATCAGTCACAGCTTGCTCAGTGTACACACACACACACACACACACACACACACACACACACACACAGAGAGAGAGAAGAGAAGAGAGAGAGAGAGAGAGAGAGAGAGAGAGAGAGAGAGCCAATGGTGTCTAATTCTGTTACTATGGCACAGCTCATGAGTTTCGTTTGAAGTGAACAAACAGTGGAAGAAGAAGACGGCGGCGGATGGAATCCCACCTCTGTTGCCATTGTTCAGTAGGCAGAATATTCTTTCTCATACAGGATTGTTTAATTAAGGCACATCTTAAGGGCCTTCTGAACCCTTTGCCTAATTAGTGGGACGAAAGCCGGCAAACCAAAGCAGATAGCTGCTTCCTTAAACGTGTTTGGTTTACATTACAACCGCCCAATCATTAGTGCGCAGATTTACCGCGAACCTCGTTTGCGTGTCGTTAGATAAGCTGTTGCTGCAGAGCGTGTTGAAACCCGGTTACAGAAGACAGAATACTTTATTCATCCCGTTACGGGAAATTGCAGTGTCAGGGTTAGGGCGTCGCCAAGCACGTACATCCAGCCGGGTGTTAGCAAAGAGGCTGTAGTTCATAATCTCTGGTGTTAGAACCTAGCGCGCTTAGAAATTGCCCAGCAGAATGTTCCTCAAACTGCAGTTTTTACTGCCGCTTCTAAGACTGTAAGAGGCAAACATCCGGAAACGTTACAGTAGTTGTAAGTACTACAATTCCTGGCTGTTTGTCCACGCAGAACGATGGAAATGCACGTGAAGGATCACGCTCACCAGCTGTATAAGCCACGCAGCGCTCTCTTAACTTTAAAATCATAACGGCGCAGGGCAGGACGACTGTATTTTTACTCCCACGCCCGTTTAAAAAAGAAGAAGAGAATATTATATGGTACTGTAGGTGCGTTTCGAAGGTGAATGGCATTGCGGTGTGGCAGCTTACTTTTGTCGGAGAAAGCGACGTGATTTTCCCGCGAATGGCAGTCATTTTCAGAGCAAATCTAGGGTACCCACGTGTCACCCGAACAGTGGATGGCAGCCGGGGTGACGAGGAGCTGAAACACCCAGGCGCGCACGCACGCACGGACCGGCAGACAGACACACGCACGCACGCATACACAGACAGGCTCGCTCGCACGCACGCACGCACGTGCCGGATATGGAACGGAAGGCTCAAATGAGTGATTCTGTGAACCCATCACAGTGGGATATCGACAGAATTGGTCTCTTGGTAATATTGACACGCCTAGCTCTCCACTCGACTTCTGGCTCTATGACAAGACCAGTTAGAAAAATAGTAGAGCACAAATAAATGCACTAGCTGTGCAAGAGTAAACCCAGCATCGTGCCAGCCAGCGGCTGGGTGTAATGGTGCACCAGCAAAAAAATAGTAGAACTGCTAGTAACAGCGCTGGAGCACCGAACAGCCCGGCTCTGCGGCTGGGTCGTCACTACTGCCCGACTCGGCTCATTCACACTGAAGCATTATCGCCTAGTGTTGGGGGGGGGGGGGGGGGGGGTAATGTTTCTAGTCTGTCTGCTTCTAACACTTGACAATGGCTCTTCATCACGGGCTGGCAGCGCCTTCTAGCCGTGCAACAGAAACGTGCCCGGTTGGTGGGGTAATTACTCCTAGTTTGCAAGCAAGCGTGGTGAAACACGTGTGTTTATGCTATTAAAATGTGCAGTTGTCTGTAGTGTTTGTCCTTTACGCCCTTGCTGTGACTGTTAGGTTAGTTCACAATGCTAGCTGATGCCCCTGTTACATTTTGTTGTGCATGGTGTTCTGTACGTGGTGATTTTACTGCTGTTTTTGTGACACCTGACATACTAAGCTTCTCAGTGTTAGATATTTTCTTAGTTGCAGAGAAAAGTGTTAATTCTCTCTCTCTCTCTCCCTCCCTCCCCCCTATCTACACCCCCATCCCCTCTCATGTCTCATATGTATATATATATATATATATATATATATATATGCCAGTCTAAACAAGACTTGTGTATTTTAGCTTACCCTGCACAATGTCCCTTTCTCTCCCCTTCCTTCTCTCCCCTTCCTCTTCCTTCCCCTCCTCCCCCCCCCCCCTCCCCCACCAGGTTCCTGCTTTGAACTTTCTGCTAGGGGTATACATAATGTTAACACTGTAATACCTTTGAACATTTTGTATTCCTTTTGTTTTCAGTTCGATTACATGACAGTATACAAGATGATGGGTACCATTACCTTGTGTTCGATCTGTGAGTACACTGTTCCATTGTTTTTCAAACTTCATTCACACATGTTTTGTGTCCAGCGTCAACCTGGATGTTTTTAACCACATTTCTTCCCCCCCTCCCCCCCTCACTCCCCCACCAAGTGAAATGTTAGCAGAATTGGCCCAGGAATATTGACTGTGTGCAACAGTCTGTTAATGGTTAGGAATCAATAACATTAACAAGCAGAGCATGACAGTATTTGTATTCACACCATGTGTGTGTGTGTGTGTGTGTGTGTGTGTGTGTGTGTGTGTATGAGTGAGTGTGTGTGATGTTGGTTAAGCTAAGGATTAACAAAAAACCATTTATGGATTTTAAAGATTGACTGTCCATTTTGCTGTTAGCACTACTCTGTTTTATACCTGTATAGGTTAGTTAGTCCATTTACTGCAATATTGTGGTAGTTATTTAGGACTAATCTCTCTTTCTCTCTGTCATGTCCATTTACTGCAATATTGTGGGAGTTGCTTAGGACTAATCTCTCTCTCTCTGTCATGTCATAGGTGAGAGACTAAACACCAGTAGTGTGGTTTTTATTGCTTGTGTATTTTGGCATGTCCTCTATTTTTGTTGAGGTGTGTGTGTGTGCAGGGTGACAGGTGGTGAGCTGTTTGAAGATATTGTTGCAAGGGAATTCTACAGTGAAGCAGATGCTAGGTAAGTATGGTCAACGCCAGAGGCATGCTGTCACATGTTCTCTGAAAATGTTTGCTTGGTCAGCTCAAGGGTAGGAGATATCTGCCAGCTGGATTAAATGGAATTCTTTTTTTTCTTCTTCACATATTCCTGTGTGTGGCCCATAGTGCATATTAGAGCCTTGTTGGGGGGGGGGGGGGACTGTAACAAGTAGGGTATGTTCTCTTTGGTACAGTTGCATAGAAGAGAGTGGAGTGACTGACATGAAAAAAGGTGAGCCTGTAACATCAGTCTTAGGCCAGCAGGCTGTCCAGTCCTTGGCTGTGGTAAATGTGCTGGGACCAGCAGTGTCAAACAGATGTACTGATATTTTGTAGTCATGGTGAGTTCTGTTTGATGAAGTTCAGACTTTTCATTATTCCTGAATCTAGGGCTAGGTCATACATAGTCATTGACACCATGGAAGTTTACCTGTTCATGTCAGGTTTAGTCAAACAAATCTTATCTCAAAACAATTTGGAAGGCAAAATTAATTTGCATTTTCCCCCTTGTTATTGTGTCTAAGATATTGTACAACTGAGTTTTAATCTTGTAGCATTGCTGGTTACATGAATGGAATGTGAAATGCAGTCAGTAGGTGGCATATACTGAGCAGAGGATTGATGCCTCTTTAGACATACTTACACTGACATGTGTAAACACTGTTTTTGAAACTGAACGCCTTCTAACTTTCATGATAATAGCCTCTTTGCCAGTTCACAGTCATTGCCCCAGTGGTTGACCTAGACCACTTTTTAAGGTTAAAGGGAAAAAGTCAAAGTTAAAGAAAAGCCAGAAAGCTGAACTTTCTGCTGTTTTGAATGTAGCCATTGTGAGTGGCCCAGGGATTTACCCATTTGTCCTTTGCTTGGGAATGTTTTGTAGTTATTTTGGTGGTGATGATATTGATAGGGGGTCTGTTTTTCTTTGGCAGTTTTATTATTTGTAGGACTGTGGTTCTAATTAGAGCAAAGGGGCACAGTAGCTCAGTTGGTAGAGTGTTGGACCAGGCACAGTATTTCCATGGGTTTGATTCCCAGGTGCAACAAAATATTTTTTCCCCTTGAGTCAACTTGTAGTGCAGACTTGTGTACAGTGTTTGTACAGCCCCAGTGTGCAGTTGCATGCATCAGCATCTGTGTACATGTTAAAAATCCCACACTAGCAGCCATACCATTGTGGGGACACAGAAATACTGCACACGCTGTAGGAATGGGTAGTGCTGCTCTTGCAGCTGCTGTATAGCCATCTTCACCTAAGTAGGTAAGGTGACCTAAATTTCCCACAAGGGATAATGAAGTACTAAAATAGAAAAACAAAACAAACAAGCATGTAGGATAGAATGATTTTTATAGCACGCCCCAGCATCTTAGTGATGCTTATTTAAGATTTTATGAGTTTGTGGAAAGATTACATAACACAGTAGTGGTTCCCTAAGCATGCACATTCAGTGCAGCCAGGTTTCTATATATTTCTGTGGCTTACATGGTATCCAGCATTTCACTTGAATCATTATTTCTACATTTTGAACTGTCCTTGCCTTTATCATCCCCACTTTCAGTCGGTGCATACAGCAGATATTAGAAGGCGCGAACAACTGTCACATACATAGTGTAATCCATCGAGATCTGAAGGTGGGTCAGGATGCCTCATCATTGTTGTTGTTACCTTGCCACGTACAGTGTGGGCTGCAGCAGGTTTAGCACTAATTGCTTGTGTCAGTCTGCTTACCTACCATTGCCACCTACTACTGTTTTTAGTGCAGTCACTGTTTTGCATGGCTGTCTTAGATATAAAAAGAAAAAGGGGGAAACCCAATAATTGGTTCAGTTTGGGTAGAGCTGCTGCTGGCTGATAGCAAAACATGACTGTCAGTGTGCTGCTCTCTTACTGTTGCAATTGTATCACGTGTACGTGTTAAGTTGTGGTTCTGGCGCTTACTACCTGCAATATATCTTCTAAAATTATGCTCATGCAGTGGCTCATGTAACATTAAAAATATCTTTTGTGTCTAATGATAATTATCTCATGTAGTAGTGTGAAGAGTCTACTTATTTACTCACCTGATTTGTTTAAAGTAGGTGCATGGTTTGATTGATCAAAGTGACATTTTCATGCTCGGGTGGCAATTTGGCAACCAGTGACCCTAAAGTCACCTTTCCTACCCACCATAGATTATCTTGATTTTTTTTTTTTTTAACATTTAAGATGTTAGTTGATTTTCATAGCAACATCTATACTATAGTTCTTTACTTATACATACCTGGAGATTCATGCATAACATGTAACAAAAAAATAAATCAACTAGTCAACATTTCTTCTTTAGCTGTCAGATGATTATTATTTTTTTTAGTTGTGTTGGCAGTCAAAGTACTTGCCACATTCAGGGCTATGAACTGGATCAGGAATCACAAGCAGATGGCAGGGCAGAGAGCATTGCCATAAAGTATGAACGCAGGTCTTGGCTTTGAATGAAATGATACTGTAACCTGGTGCATGGTTGAATGGTGTACACAGAACTTGCGCCGAAATGGCAGCATTTCACATGGCACCAGCCATGCAACATCCACAGAGCGCTACCAGTACACCACTTCCGTGGATATTAATAATACGTGCTATAAAAGGATATAGTCACTCATTCAGAATCACATGCCAATGTGCACAGTGAGTCTGCTCGAGAGCAGAGAATAGCGCTATATAAAACCGTTGAATAATAATAATAAGGGTCTTGAAGTGCCAAACCATCCTAATTTTGAGCTTCTTGAGTCCTGAGCTGTGGTTGTGGTCCTTCATTACTGGAAATGAAAAATAATGCCACATTTTCAGTCTCCACAGTAAGGGCTGTGAGGTAAATTAATGCAAAATGGTGTTCATCTCTCATCTGATCTACTGCCAGTCTGTCAGCTTAGTTTACATGAATCAATTGGCTATCTATTTACTTGGATAGCTCTGAGTATTCAGTTTTCACAAAGCTTAACTTTCTTCAGTAGTCAGCAAATGGTGACTGGAAAAACTTCTGCCGACAAAGCTACAGAGTTGTGTTGATTTGTAATTACAGGCATATCTGTGCACAGGCAAATGTGTTTCCTTGTCAGGGTGCAGGTTTACACAGTGTGTGTATCCGTGCAAATGGGTGTTTTTTACACCATAAAAGCGTATGGCTTTAATGGTATTCCTGTTTTGGCCCAGTTTTACACATCTTTCACTCCCAACCAGAATTTGATTTGTTTATTGTCTGTATTCCTTGGTTTGCTTACTTTTTGATTAAATGAATAAGTCATTCTTTTGGTATTTGTTTAGGGTCTTAAAATTGGAAATGTTTCGGCATTTATTTCTACTTGAAGAAATATGATAAGGAATCAGATCTGATGTATCATTGCACAGCGTGAAGAAATGAATAAGTAAGTAAATTGGTGTTTTACGTCCAGTCAACCAGTGCGGTTATATCAGGGCAAGTGAAGAAATGAAAGTGCACTCAGATCATGATAACATCATTAGGTTATGTACTCAGTACTTTGTTTCAATATATCATCTCTTTTGTTGTGTTGAAGTACTGGATATTGCTTTACTGTGTGGCGAGGTTTGTATCACACTGTAGCCTTACTCTGTGGCCTAGAATGTTTGTAAACCAAAATCAGCATATTAATCCCGTGTGCATGTTTCAGCTTGGTTGATTTGTGTTGTTTTGATTTGTTTCAGTCACTGCATGCAGCAAATATTAGAGAGCGTTAACTATTGTCATCTACATGGAATCGTACACAGGGATTTGAAGGTAAGGGGGGGTGGTCAAGGACAGTGGATGTATTGCTAGATCTAGCTCACTGTTCATTGTAAAGTTCTGTATTCAGCATTGTTACAATGTTAGCTGTGTTATACCTACTATGGTTTAGCGTGTATTCTATGCATAGATGCTAGTACAGGTATCAGATTGAATAGTTTTATGGAGTTATTTGTAAATTTTCTGTAAAGAAGACAGGACAGGTCTGGCAACAAGACTTGCAGTCAAGTGAATCAAATTTTATCCATACATTACCATGATTAGTTAATCTTACAGTTAAGCTTTTTAGTGAATTGAGAAGTTATCATTTTGTGGTCTTAGTGACCTATCGCCATTTCATGCTGATGAGCAAAGAACCTGTCATTGTTACTGTCGGCTAGGATTTCACTAAAAGAGTTGAAGTATTGTCATCAATTCTCATTGCTTTCCTTTGCATATATATATATATATATTTTGGGGGGATATGATGGGTCGGGGTTTAAGACCTGATTTTGTTTAGACTGTGTTAAATATTGGCTTTTATATGTAGCTGATTAAATTGTCCAAGAGGGTATTCATCAAATTATGTCATGCTTTTTGTGTGTGTTAAAGCTCTGTTATGCTCAGTTTTAAGGACAGGGTCCAATAGGCAATACTAAGCAGATGACTGACTTCTGAGAGGCTTCATCTTGCATCTGGATTAGAGATTTGAAGATGTTTATTATCAGGATTAAATGTATAATTATGCAAAAGAGGTAAAGTGGTCAAAAGCTTCTCAGTCCAGCACTCATCAACCAGTGTTCGCACAGCAGGTTTTTCCTAGCCTGATCCTGGCTCACTTATAGCTTGGTGCTGGACCTTGTCTTCTGGTTTGGTGGATACTCCAGAATGAGGGTGTAGTCCTTTCCAGGATGAAGATGAAAAGTATCTCAGACCTATGTGCTTCTGTTCATGCATGTTCATGTTGGGTAATTGGAAGTCAAAGAAGCATAGGCAGGTGAAGTTTTCTTGACTGCCTTTGGCCAAGTTAAAGGGTATTCAAAGGGGCATTATGCCATAATAATTGAACATCAAAACATGGAGTGCATTAGTAGGGTTGGGTAGTGATGCTTTTGTGCTTCCCTGTCTGCTCTATTCAAGATTGAAGATTACTTTATTATCTCTTTACCTGTACTATGGTAGGGCAGCTTGAATTTTCCAGAGGGAATTCAATACTCAAAACCTAAACAAAATGAATAAAGTGAGATACGGAGTGTTCACTTGCAAAAACAAAAAAGAAAAGAGAGAGAGAGGAAAAAAGGGTTCTCAGTGTGTGATTTGCGTTTGTGTGATCAAAATAAAAGGTACAGTTAATTCAGTTTGAGTGGAGTGCTCACTGTCAAAAATTCTCTCCGTGTACATTCAAAACAAAACAAAAACCTGATATTTTGGTGCATGTGTAATAAGCCTTCCCCATTCCGCAGTTCATTTTGAATTTAGGCCAGGATTACTTTCATAAGATCAAATCTTCCATAGCTTGCCAAGCGTGGGTGAAAATGTGAGTAAAGAGTAAAGTGAGTTGTACTTTGAAGATTAGTAATACTACTACTACTACATGGATGACTACTGTAAACAAGAACTTACTGTTGTTGCTTTGATTTTTCTCTCACTGTTGTTCACTAACACTTACACCATTAAGAGCACCTGGGGGGGGGGGGGGGGGGGGGGGGGGGCATATCTTCAGTAGACCAGAATTTATAGCTTGACATGCCATCACGAAAACCTGTCTGTTGTGAAAACTAATTTACTGATTACATAAAGTAGAATTTGTTTGTTGCTTGTGGTTTTGGGTAAAAGGGAAAACTGAATACAAAATTAGGATTTTTTATTAAAACAATTACTGGAAAAAAGAAAAGAAAAAAAAGAAGAAGCTGTTTTGTCATATTGAACACAGTTTAGAGTGTGCAAACACAACACTTTATTTTAAAATTGGAATGAAGTTTGTATGAAGTTATATTCTTGTTCTTCATTGTGCTAAGACAGGAAAACTGAAATAAATATAAATGCAGTGTATCAACAGGCTTTTGAACAAAAACATTAAATGATATTTTTCATGTGGATTACCTGAAGCTTTGTGTGACCATTGGTATATTTTAGCAACCATTGCATTTTTTTCTTGGTGACGTCTGTTTCATTATTCAAGTATGCTTATATAAGATCATTATGTTGTAAACAATTAATGCCTTGTTCAAACATTGAACCGTGAAAACTGTGGAATAGATATTATAAACCGTTTTGTGTTATAATTTGCCAGGGCTTGTTTATTTATTGCCTATTTAAAAAATGTTTTACAGCTAGACTGCTTCAGGATATATTGTTTGGATATAATTAGCCTGCTCTGTTAGTGTTACAGAGTACATAATTGGGTGGGGACTATCATGAGAAAGGTTTATAAAAGAACTGAAAATTTGGTACTGCCCAAATGTGTGTTTGTTTTCTTCCACAATTCATGATGGATTTTATGTGTAACAGCTTACGTCATCAACACAGGTTTATTGTACATTTTGTATGCTTTCAGAAGGATACCTTCAGAACAGTATATGATAATGTTTACATGCCCTCTGCATAAAAGGACTTGCAATTGCATTTTTAGTTCAGAGTACTTTACATGACTTCTATAAAGAGAGTTCCAGCAAACAGTCATGGTTGTGATGTTTTATTTTTCACACAGGCGTATTTTGATTTGGCTGGTTTTGTTGTTGCCACAGCTTGTTGCGGAACATTGGTGTGTCACTGCAGACAAAACTTCAGCCAGTGTGCCTCATAAGATTTTTGTCTGAAATGTGTAGAATGCCAAATTTATGTTTGTAAATGTATATTGGTATGTTTTTGCATCCTGTTTACATCAGGTTTTTGGCAGCTCCCCACCCCCATCCTCCGCCAGACACATAAACACTCTTTCCTTGGCTGTCCCTCTCTCTTCCCACTTTCAGCTTGAGCAAGACAGAGGTAAGACTGATCAAAGTATTTACTTGAATGCATAGGTTGAATATTTAACAGCGGTGCCTACTATTATAATTACGGCCCAGTTGCATAGTTTTGTACAAGTTGTGCCTTGACGTGACGACCCTGTTCTCTCTGTCCAGCCTGAGAACCTGCTGCTGGCAAGTAAAGCCAAAGGAGCTGCCGTCAAGCTGGCGGACTTTGGCCTGGCCATTGAGGTGCAGGGGGACCAGCAGGCTTGGTTTGGTATGTACAGCTGCAAGCTGTCCACTTCTGCTGGTGGAGAGTGATGCAGTCTATACACCAGGCTATTTATTGGTGTCTAATACTGTAGCGGGTGTTTTGTTGATTTTAATTCCAGTCTGACACTGTAACAATCAAATGCAAAGCCCATAATGTCCCACAGTTGCATGCTATTTTGTTGACACAAGCAGGAATGTGTTCTGACCGCCATTTGCAAAATACATTGCGATAGAAAATGTTGCTTCTTCATTACCGTCCTCTTCATCAGTTTTGTTCCTTCCTCATTCCTTCCTTTTTCGTATTGTTTAACTCTTTCAATGCAAAAAACTTGGGACCTTGTTTATAGACCCAGATATTGCATTTGAAGCAAATGTTTGATGAGAATAATAGAAAGTTAATTTTGCTTTCTGGAACTTTGAGCAGTTCTTGTTCTGGAGCTGTGAAAATTCACAAAGGTTCTGGCAAACCTACAATTTTCTCCCATACAAAGTGAATTAGCCCCAGTGCCATCAGACTGATCCATTGCTTTTTCTGTCTGCATGGAAGCCAAATGCACAGGTAATTAGTTAAAAGTATGACAGGAAGGCTTCTTATTCAGTCAACTTCTGATCTTGTATTAATGTTAGGCACAGGGCCCAGATCACACAAAAATGGCTTTTTTAAATCTAAAAAATAAAAAAATAAAAAAATGTTGGCTTGGATAATTGCCCCTGTAAGTTTTGTCAACTTTGCCCTGCTGAGCCTCTTGCCTGCTACCAAAAAACAAAACAACAAACTGTAGGTTTTATTTCCCCAGTAAGTTTTATCAACACTGCCCTGCTGAGCCTTTCATCTTCAAGGCAAAAAAACAAAACAAAACTAAAACTGTAGGTTTCCCCAGTAAGTTTTATCAACCTTGCCCTGTGAAGCCTCTCATCTTCAAAAAAAAGTTAAAACTGGGTTTTTTAGTTCTTCAGTAAGTTTTACCAACACTACCCTGTCGAGCCTCTCACTTCAACAAATTGAGCAGCACCACAAGTGTACTCTGTTTGCAGGCTCAGCCACAGCTGTTTTTAATACACAAAATATAGAGGCAGTCTCAAAGCCTGTCAAATCTTCTTTTATCTTGTCCCAGCTCCAGCCAGGAAAAAAAGTTGAGCGCTTTGCTGAATGCGTCAACATTTTGCTTTCAGTCTTATGCCAGGACAAATGGGATTGTCTCTGGGTTAAGGGAGACAATTACTCCTTGAACTCTTCAACTGGATAATATTTGTGGAGTAAACACTTTCACGCCTTTGCCTTTAGCATTGTTTTCAAACTGGCTGAAGTGTAATTGTATTGTCAGGCAGTTGTCTTTATGGGTATTGTCAGGTTTCAAGCTGACTTTGTTGTATTGTCTGAATACTTTTTCCAGCTCCATTTCCAAACCATGTTTGTTGCAATTGTATTGCCAGGGTATATGAATTAAATATTAATATTTGTTGTTCTTGTATTTCAGGATTTGCTGGCACTCCTGGATACTTGTCCCCTGAGGTGTTACGAAAAGACCCCTATGGAAAGCCTGTCGATGTTTGGGCATGTGGTTAGTATCAGGACCGAGATGATTTTGCTTGAGCAGTTTTTTTCCTGCCAGTTAGACTACTGGAGTACAGTCCAGAAACAGTAGTAACTTGGGCTTTGCTGAGCACATAAATACCAATTCAACTGAGCTGAACTGAAAATATGAAACAAATTAATAGTGTCACTGGATTGTATTGCTGATTGTTTTCTTATTCTTAAAGTTTCTCAGAATCTCTTGAGTTGGCACAATTTTGGGTTAGGCTATGGAAAAGCTAAAAGCAGGCCCAGGTCTGTCATGTATTGTTGTTGCTGTTATGGGAAGATTTGTGTGACCATCACTTTCCTGCAGATGGTAACAATTGTAATGCAAAATTTGCAAAACATCTTTGACAAAACATGGTTTTACAGTCAGGAGGAGGCTAGATGGTGATGACATGCTTGTTATTAAGTCAGTGTCCCCCAGTGCCATCACTACACTGTAACAGTGCTAACAATGGTGTGCCCCTTAGTAACAAAATGACAATTTGTTGCAGGTGTCATTCTGTACATCCTGCTGGTTGGCTACCCTCCCTTCTGGGATGAAGACCAGCACAGGCTCTATGCTCAGATCAAAGCTGGTGCCTATGATGTAAGTTTCAGCAGTTTTTGTTTTGTTTGTTTCATACATTCCTATTGTCTTGTCTAGCAGTCATAGTCATTATAATTGCAACCAGCAGAATGAGTTTGGGAACTAGAAGTTATTGGTTTGGATACAACATTTCACACTTAAGAAACTGGGGGGGGAGGGGGGGGGGGCGGCAAAAATTGGGAGATGAAGCTGTGAAAAACAGTGAGGAGCCTGGTATGCATGCAAAAGATTACAAGGCCACATATATTAACGGCTTCAGAAATGCTCTCGGGTAGTGAGAGTGAAAACTGATAAATGGAGGTAAAAAAAATTCCATTCTAATTTATGATTTGGCTGAAGCAGATGTCATTAGTATGGGCATGTATGTGGTGGTGGGGAAAATTTATGAAGAGAGGAAAGCAGTACAGGAAAGTAAAGAAGTCCTGTGAAGTTGCCAACATGAAAAGTTTGAATTGATCAGAACGTGGTTTATGACAATCTGACGTCATTCATAGGAGATGCATATCATGGGAAGCATTGTTCATCATATGTCATGGTGGATGCTGATGAAATCATCCATGAAAACCCACTTTTCATCAGTTACAGGACTTGGTTAATGAGGCTGTTGATAAAGTTTAAATCAAGGCTGTTGTCATCTTCAAAGCTTATGAGAGTCGGTGTCGTTTGGCATAAGCCTTGTTTTTGACTTTGTAATCCTTCACGTTACAGTAAATGCTGCAATGGGTTGTGGTGTTTGAAATCCCACTTCTGTATGCCAATGCATTTTCAGCTTTGTTGATTAAGGAGCTCAGTTTGCCGAGGTATACATGTGGCTTCTGTCTATTTTTGTTGCTGTTCATTCAGTCTTTAAAAATATATGTATGCCAAGTTGTTGTCACAAATAAAGTGCTGCTGACTAAAAAGGGGCAAGTTTAAACTTTGTGGACAAAAATATTGCTGTTTTGTATCAAATGTGTGATAAATAAGATGAAAGCAATTTGTAAGCTGTGCCTCAGGCTGTATGCATCAGAACTGTCAGTGCTGGCTACCGCAAAGGCAGCTAGGCAAGGGAGGTAATCTGGTTTGGTCTGTCAGTGTTGCATGCAACAACAGTCTTCAGCTGAGGTCAACGTATAGACCATTGCTGTCATGCTGAAAAAGAACTTGAAGACCAGAAAGCAGTGCTTGTTGCCTGTAAAAAATGTAAAACATGTTCTAACAATTTTTGGGTGAGCCAGCGTCATCTGCCTATGATGTAATACCAGCTTAAAAATTGTACTGTGATCCCTGCCCATGCACACATAACTGTTTTCAATGGTGTTGTTATGGTGGAGTCAAAAACCTTACTGTATCAGTTTTGCATACCAGACCAGACCGGAAGTGGAAGACCAGACCAGACCACCAGGGCATGTCTGCCTTCATTTAGCACTGTTGTTGCATCACCACTCAGATTTTTTCCTTTTGTTTAGCCTTGTCTGCTTGGAAGTGGAGAAGTGTGAAGAACAGTGTCACTGCAGCTGTCTAGGTTGTGGTGTTTCTAATGCTGAATGTGTGCTTTCTGTTTTGTGGTGCAGTATCAACTGCTGATTGTTTTGTGAAGAACAGTGTCACTGCAGCTGTCTAGGTTGTGGTGTTTCTAATGCTGAATGTGTGCTTTCTGTTTTGTGGCACAGTATCAACTGCTGATTGTTTTGTGAAGAACAGTGTCACTGCAGCTGTCTAGGTTGTGGTGTTTCTAATGCTGAATGTGTGCTTTCTGTTTTGTGGCGCAGTATCAACTGCTGATTGTTTTGTGAAGAACAGTGTCACTGCAGCTGACTAGGTTGTGGTGTTTCTAATGCTGAATGTGTGCTTTCTGTTTTGTGGCGCAGTATCAACTGCTGATTGTTTTGTGCTCCAGTACCCATCACCAGAATGGGACACGGTGACACCGGAGGCCAAGCACCTCATCAACAGCATGCTGACTGTCAATCCTGCCAAGCGCATCACAGCCTCGGAGGCACTCAAGCACCCATGGATATGCGTAAGCCTCTCATTCCTGCTTATAGCTTGAGTCTGTGCCAAAATTATTCTGTATTGTAACTTGTAAGTTGGGTATTTGGATATTACTGAAGATCATAACCCTGTCTCCACCCCCATTTAAAAAATGTTCCCATCACATTGTGTTAGAATTGAAGGGTGCTGGGGTGGGTTCAGCAGAAAATTATGAAAGACTTATGGTAAAATGTGAACGTGAATAATGCATTGGCTCTACAGTCGGTTTTTAATTATACAAATCTTGGTGGATTACATTGTTTTGTATGCCAAAATTTTAGACTGTGTCTAAATGGGATAATTTGTTTATGTAACAAAATCTTGTGTCTTACCTTATATAAAGTACTTTGCAATGTCGTAAAAATGGAGAGAGAGAGAGAGAGAGAGAGAGAGAGAGAGAGGTTGCTCACAAAAAATATTAACCCAAGTATTTTTTATGTTTTGCAGCAAAGAGAACGTGTTGCATCTGTGGTGCATAGACAAGAAACGGTGGATTGCCTGAAGAAGTTCAATGCCAGAAGGAAGCTGAAGGTGGGTCTCATTTGGTGGTTTTGCTTTGGACATGATAAGACCTGTTGGTATCTAACACTTGGGAAACTGGCCATTGTATTTGTGTGTGTGTGTGTGTGTGTGTTTAAGATAAGAAAGAAAAAAAGAGACACTTTGCACATGGACAAAACATTTTCTAAATACTTTTTACTCTTCGTCCGGAGATTGCACATTATAATTACACAATGTGATAAAAGTCACATTTCGAATGCATGCTACTGAGGCCAGGCTGGAAGTGGAAGTCCAAATACAGCTGTATTTGTAACCTTGCATTTGTCAGAAGCCACTGTCTTTATCTTTAGAGAGAGTTGCTAATGGTTACACTGCCTTAGGAAATGTACATCTTTTTAACACTGATCAGACTTTCCCAACTATTTTAGAAATCCTTTTTTTCTGAGATTTTTCTGTCTTTCTCAGTCATCTGCTGGTGTGTTATGAATGTGACATCAAGATTTGTAAGATATTTGTGAACATTTGCTGCAGGATCACAGGCAAGCAGCAAATATTTTGAGCATATGTTTACGACAAACAGACGGCGTTTGAGCAAATCGAAAACAAATTTTAACAGAGGAAACTTGTTTTGTATTTTACGAATGTGATCTGTACCATCAGCAGTTTAGATTTCCAGTTTGTCAGATTGTTATCATGGACTCTCCTGTCACAGCCGAACGTCATGTTTTGCTCCCCCTCCAGTCACTTTACCACACCAATTGATTAGTGGATGGAGATTGGGGGGGGGGGATGTAGTTGGATTTTAAGGTCCCATCAGCCACACAGGATCACCTCATGAGGGGGAGGTAAGAGGGGAAGAGGTCACAGAGGAATGAATATAGCAGGTGGTGATGCCGCACAGTTGAATTCATCAGCTTCTATGAAAAATCACGGCCATTTTTTCAATCACCTTGGTTAGGCACAGTTGAATTGATCAGCTGCTGTGAAAAATCACGGCCTTTTTGTCGATCACCATGGTTAGGCAGAAACATTGGCTCCTCTAATGAATGCTGCTGTTCTCCATAGAGCTGATACATCTCTGTACAGCATCTCCTTTAGGGTAGATCCTTTGGCCAGGTGGTTTTCTGCAAGGCGTCCTGAAAGCCCAAAGTAGCCCATTTTCTGTCCAGTTCCTCTTCAAGGTAGTGGTAGCTGGCAAATGAGGTCAGCGCACCCACCATGTGAGCACTGTGTGAAGGGAGGAAGGTTCATGGCATACTGCCCCTCACAGTGTGAATGGTCCAGTTTGGACAAAACACACACACACACACACACACACACACACACACACACACACACACACACACACACACACACACAGTAATGCCAAATTAAATAGAGATTAGGAGAAGGCAACTTTATATCGGCATCTATGCACCTTTTAATGACTTGGGTGTGCATGTGCATACATTCATTCAATCAGTCTCTTGTGTGTGTTATCTAAGTAGTTTTAGATCATTTTCACAAATACTTTTTTCATGCTTGCTTTATCATATTGCTGTCATTGGATATTGGATTGTCTTCTTGCGAGTTATCTTGCAGTTTTTGATTAGCTGCAATGTTTTTAAATTAACAGTAAAAAAATCATAACTATAATGTCATTAACCTGCCATTAACCTTTGGGGGACTAGGGTGGTTGATTGGCTGCATGTGCATCTGTGAATTTGTCCATCGTCAGTGTGTGTGCACCTTCATGGGGTTTTCTTGGACACTGCAAACAGTGTAAATTTCAAACTTTGTATAGTACTTACTGAGCTTCAGACATTCATAAATATTGTGTTATTGGCCTTGACCTTAGGATCACAGCAGCATGAAGCAACTATAAAGATGAAAAATTTCATACTTCTCTTTCTGAGACTTATGACATAAAAAGTTTATCTGTATTACTGATACAGAAACTTGTTTTTCGACAGCATAGTATACAACAATTTAAATGAATAGATATAAGTCAACAAATCCAACAGTGAATGTAATGGCTGCTTACCGCTAACAGTTGTAAGTATATGATTAGTGATATAAATTGTTTACCTGTGTGTTTGTACTTTTGTTTGTTCTTAATATGATGGTTTTTAATTTTTGTTGTTGTTTGCCTGTCTGATGGAATTGCCCCTTTGGGGATGAATAAAATATCATTCAGTTGAACATATGGCCACACACAAACTAAATCTAACAGGCCTTACTTCAAGGCCGCAGGAGCATTTGACAGTTGCAAGTGAAAATAGTATTTTTCATTACATTTATCATGTTCCACTGGCTGGCAGACAAATTTCCCATGGGGAGAATGAAGTTGGGTTTATTACATGCATTATGATGATGTGGGATCCATGATGAAAAGACATGCCTCTTAGTTAGGCTTAATGGGCGTAGTTATAGCCCACTTGTTCCGAAGCCTCCCCCTTCATATTGCCTTGTAAGAGAGCCCCTGACCAAGGACCAGCCCCTCCCTCTTTTGGGATCACTTCATTTCTAGGCTGGTCTTAAAAGAGGGGTTCCATTGTCATGGAAATGTACCTTGTTTTTCATGCACAGGATGTGGGCAGGGTTTGTAGTGGGTTGACTCCTTTGTTCATACTATTTCTAGAAGTTTGCTCTGAACTGAAGGTGGCTGTCTTGCTCTTTTGGAAGTAGTTGTTTTTATGGGGGGTCCTTATGTCAAATCACCCTGATATAAACATCAGTGTTGACTGGGCAGTCAAAACCAGTGTGCGTCCTTCCATTATATCAGATCTAACTGTGATGCCTTCTTGTTTTCAAGTCTTTGTTGAAGGATTTCTGATGCTTGTAATACTTTTCCCTCATGGACAAATGTTGGTGCATGTTAATTTTGTTGTTGTCATGTATATGAGCAAGCTGAATTGCTGAATGAGATTCTTTGCTGTGTTCTTATCTCCTTTATGACTCTCTTCCTCACAAGAGAAACACACACAAAACATGCTGTACTTGAGCATTTTACCTTCTTGGCAAACATGAAAAATCTGGCTAAATTTGGTGCAAGACTCGGTCAGAGAAATAGCTGATGCTTACATGTTTGAGCCTGGTTCTGCAGTTAGAGCTCAGTGGGCTTCAGCTTGTCCATTCACTCTGGGCTGGAAACTTTGAACAGTCTGTGCAAACACTGACCAGCTTTATGTCTCTTTTTTTTGGCCATGGACTATGTTCACTACACACAGCAGCTTTCTGTGCCTTTGCATGACTTGTGCCAACTCATCAGAAAACATCCTTCTGGGCATCAAGCTTTTTGTCACGGTGCCTTTGTAATCAACAGAACTCGGGGTTCATTTTCTGCAGTAGCACTTGATCATGTACATGAGCAGTGCAACTCCCTGGTAGAAGGTGATGGAGGCACACTTGGACTGACAACTAACCCAGCAGGTCTTTGCAGATGGATGATCACAGGATCAGAAATTGCATGTCGAAGTCTGCGCAACTGTGAGCGGCAAGCATTACATTCAGAGTTGGCAGAGCCCTGTGACCAGCAGTTCTAAAGGCGTTTAAAAGAGTTGTGCAGCTTCTTGTCGCTCACTGTCTTTGAGGAAGTAGGAAATCCATTTGAGCCGGACAGTTAGCAGTATTCTTTTTACCATGGATGCCAAAATCGTTGTGGATACCTCAGTAGTAACCACAGCCCAAGACAATGTTACCATTGGGCAACAGCAATATCACAGTTTTGTGTGAGAGAGGCTTGTGGAAAGAACCACGCCTGTAATATCTCCCCTTTCATGCAACAAGATTCAAGTCTTGGTGCAGAAGAAAGACGCACAGAAGGCAAGCACCACCGTCATGCGGAATAACTGCAGTTTGTTCTTTTCAAGACTGTGTACATATATATATATATATATATATATATATATATATATATATATATATATATATATATATAGACTGCCAAACAAAAAGGAGCAACTTGAATTTTTCCAACATGATAATCAACCAACACCTCCATTTTCCATCCTCTGCAAAATGGAGAAACGAGGTCAGGGAAATGCTCCGATGTTTTAATCATCTCAGTATGGCCATGGAAAAAAGTCAATCCAGACCCTCTTGATGATGTAATGCCCAATGCAGATGATTCAGACTTTGCAAATTCATGGCTGGACCACAAGGTAATAATGAGGACATCTTTAATGAACTTCAGCAGGTCCCTTGCATCAAGAGCGCTGAGCTTAAGGAAGTGTTGATGTCAAGCTACTTGACAGCGCCTTTATTGTTTAGCTTCTTTCTCATAAGACATCATACATATTTGAAGGTTATGCAGACTTTGTCTTCATACCATTATTATGTCCTTGATCACTTGGAAACTATGTCAGCACAGGACTTAGTTTGGGATGTCTATCTTCCAGATTATTATTATTCAGTAAAGTGCAAGGTCAGTGCATTTTTACAGTTGTGCTTTCCTGGACTAATAGTGTACAATAATTATGAAATTTGCTCATCTGTAGTGGAAATTTCCTTAAAGATAATTCCTGGAGCAAAATTTACAGATTGCTGGTTCATACAAAAAAATGATTATTCCACATAGTCAACAGTGCTGAACCTTTTGAATTTGGTATGTTGTTGCAAGGTTATGAATAGCATGTGAATAGTTTTGGTTGCTAAGTGAAGGCGAGAGTTATGCCTGTGGTTAGACAGCTGGAAGATATGATTGTATGTGATGCATGTGTTCAGAACCGTTGAACAGTTTGCAGCTAACTTGGTATACCAGTGCATCATTCCCTGGTAGAATGTTTCACCTTTTTCTTTAATAAAATAAAATGAACTGCGAAACATTTTGTGATCGTTATTTGTGACCAGCAGCATTATTACATGACCTAGTGTGAAGAAATCGTGTACTGGCAGCACCTGGGGGGGGGGGGGGGGGGGGGGAAGAAGATTGTCGCGCAAGGCAGCAAAGCTTATTGGTTTGTTCGCTATCATGGAAGACAAAATTGGCCAGTCGTTGGATGGTCGATATTTGCCAAGGAGGATACTTTGGTCTGGCTGGAACAGGGAGACACTCCGGCGGGGCCATTCTTCGTGATCGGGTTTATGAATTAACGATTGAAGCGGGCGCAGTTTGAGCTGATTGATTCCTGGTTCCCTCGCTTTCCAAAATAGCAGCCTTTTTCATCGTTCGCCGCATGCATACACATACGGTCGATCTTCCGGAACGTGGTGACTCGTGAAGACAATGAGCTAAGTCGTAGGAAGCTTCTGACGTGTGTACATCAAGTCTCGTCGTGTCTAGAGTTCACGTATTTTACATGATTTGACGGATTAAGCCTTTTGTCTTTTTGAGATACTCGTATAGACAATTCTAGAAAAGCTACAGTTTAAGATTTGTCGTTCAAGGGCGGACAGTACTGCTGGCTGGATACAAAATTAATTCACTTTGCACACATTTGTTTTCTGTGTGGCCTGCTGGGGGGGGGGGGGCACTGAATCCATGAATGTTGGGTGATGCTGGTTTGATTCCTCCCCGCTGCTGTTTGTTACAACTGTATTCCGATGGAAGCGTAGTTGTGGTCTAATGCAAGGTTCATAAATAGCACGCCCCCGTCGCGCGGTGCTCAGAGGGCCGCCCCCGATCGATACCATTGCTATAATGTGGGGGGGGTATGACTCGCTTTTGAGGTAGAAGACGACCAGAGAGCGACGAGGTGCACGCCCGCCGATCCCCCCCCCCCTACCCCAAAGCTCTGTCCAGGCTCTCGGCTATTCTGATTCTGAAGTATTGATCTTCAGCTATCGATATGTCTCACGCAGCGGAATTTTCAGCCAAACATATCGGAAGAAAGGCTGTGGGAATGAAGAGATTACTGCGCCAAAGTGTTGGTATTGACGGAGAGGAAATCGCGCTAGAAGTCTTAACACGTGGGAAAGGGACAGACGCAGAGAGAGACGGAAGAGCAGAGCGCAAACATGGCCTGGTCTGGCACAATGGCAGAACGCCCAGTTCTTGGAATAGTTAGAGGCAGAGGCAGGAGAAAGTGGAACAAACGGCGAAGAGTGCACCCCCCCCCCCCCATCTCCAGATTATGTGTGTGTGTGTGCGTGTGCGTGCAGCGGTAAAGCAAGTGTTGAGAACTACGACGCGTGTCTGGCACTCCGGTCTTGAGTAGCATACCAGTAGTTATTTCGTTGCAGGCGGTGAAACACTGAGCCATTCGGAGTGAACTTTCGACGAACTGACACTGACGAGGTCTTTCTTCTTCACAACAGAGAACGCGTACATGTCCAGAATCATTTTTATTCTACCAAGGACGAACTGCATGGACAGACTTCATGCGAGATCAGTCTCGAGTACCGTTAACTTTTCAAGGACGTCGCAGTGCAGAGTGGATGTATACTGTGATAATATCGAAGTTACCAACTCAGATATTAACAAGGGAAAACACCGAGAAATACCAGGGCAGTTTTGTTTGTGGAGCTTCAGTGTTAATGACCACGCAGAACATTAACAGGTCGACCTATCCACAGACGTAAACGTCAAAGTTTCTAATGAAAGTTACTAGCCAAATTTAGCAACCCTGTCGGCGTAATCACTTGTATATTTGCCAGCGATGGTCAGCTCGACCTTTATTATAAAATTAAAGAGCCGACTTAAAAATATCTCAACGGAAACTTCATTTCTGGTTTACCTTTGAAAACGGTAAGACGGATTCACAAAGTTGATCTGTATTTTCTCGTTGCTAAAGCTCTGACGGCAAGCGGCTGTTGGCGAAGGTTGCCGTACGACAGGTTAACAAAGATGATCGTAATTTCTCGTTATTCAATCGGTGACGTCAAGCAGCTGTTGGCACAGGTTGCAGTGTGGCGGAGTTGGACGTACACCGCGATTGTGGCACTGAGCAGCTAGGGTCAGCCTCGTATCTCAATACTGATGGATCGCTCACCATGACGCAGTCGTCAGCAGACAACGCGGTAGCTCGCGCTATCTGGTCCTCGAGGCAGCTTTGTCATTCTCGTCCACTGACCGCCGGTTCTGGAAGCCGTCGCTTTCGTGTGTGTGTGTGTGTGTGTGTGTGTGTGACTTTGACTTTCTCCGTAAAGGGTGGATGAAAGAGTTTAGAGCGAGATTTATTGGGGCTAGGTTAGTTCCTATTTCGTGTGTAAACTGACGCTGACGGACCTGGGCCGTGATGTTTTGAATATGCGGAGAATCGCGAAGAACCTTCTAATGAGGGTTCCTGCGGAAATGGAGCCGAATGCATCAGTGAATGTTTTATTGATTTAGTAATGCTAATGGACGTAAACAAAATTGGTTAGACCTATCTTTCTGTTAGAAGATGAAGACAAGAGCAAGAAAGAAGACCGTCATACGAGAAAGGAGTGGGGTTGGGGCGGGGTGGTGAGGGGAGAAAAAGATAATAAGAGGAAGAAAAGGAGAGGGGGTGGGGTGGTAGACGGGCAGGCAGGCAGGCAGGCAGGCAGAATGACCGAGTAGGGATAGAGGACTGAGTAAGGACTGACTACTGACGCTGTCGGGTTGAGACGTGTTCGCTTCGAGTCGCTCATGAAACAGTTGGCTGGAGGTTGTGAAACTGTGCGCAGCAGCAGCCCGGGAGGTAGAGCTGCTTGCGTCTTTTGGCCCCGCGACCTGATAGTGTTCAATACCCGTTTGTCTTCAGACGTTATCAGCTGAGCAACTATCGACACTCAGAGATCACCAGGCGACACATTGGGAGTAACGCCAGACAGAATGCCAGTGCCGCGGCCGGGAGGAACGGGTAGGATGAATGAGCAGAAAGAGCTTTGTCACACCACATCAGACTTTGGCGGAGTTATTTTGGAACTCGGCTGGGATTGAAGTCTAGAGGAGCGGCACTGCGGTTGGGGGCTCAGAAAAGCTTGTTTGTTTTGCTGTTGCGTTTCCCGTTGTGTGTGGGGAATGGGACACCGATCACCTTGACGTTGTTCGAGAGTCTTAGTTTTGTGCCCTGCGCTCAGCTGGTGTGCGGATATATTATGAGCAATCCCGAAGGCTGCTGTTTGTAATATCGGCATCTTTGATCCACGTATAATATTTTAGTGAAAGTATTTGGACTTCTACCACAACTGGGACCTAGAAAGCAGACCAGGGGCGGTCGAGCGTTCACAGACGTGAATCTCTCCGCTCTCACAATTTTCATAGCTGTGGATATGCCGGATTTTGTTGTTGTTGCAGTCCCCAAGTTTGGTATCTGGCGCACCACAGCTTCGTTTTCTCCGCCAACTCGTCTTATTTAGCACATTGCCCAAAGTGATCGAGCTTGCGGGCAGATTGGGCTCAGTGAGTGGCACGTGAGTGACCGTTGTCTGTGCTGATTCACGACTGCTTTCTGCCAGCTTTTCATTTGCGGAAATGATTCGCTTGGAGAAACCAGGCTAATATGTTTCAGCAGAGAATCCCTTGTGGTTTCCCGGGAAGTTAGTACAGAGTGGAGCGCGAGAATGGAGTGAGGCGACTTGTGTGTAGAACCAGCCAGGACCGACTTAGCTTGGTTGTTTGTCACTGTTTGTTGGCGAGGGCGGGTGAGCAGGAAACACCCCTACAACCGCTCCGGTAGCTTGGAATCGTGTAATAGTAGTTGACGGAACACGAATGTAAATATGTGATGCTGAATCCAGTGAAATGTTTATCGTGTCGTGATTGGATTACATTCTGTATTTCCAGAGGGGATATTGTGGACCATGACTAGAATTGGCTGAGGTGTCTGAAGTTTTGGGACATACAACGCAAATTTGCCATGAAAACAACAATCGGTTGAAACTGCTGTCGCAGTGGCAATGATCTTTGGAAACCCTGTGGAACTCAGTCCAGGCCATTTTGCAATGACAAAAACTGTGGTTGAAAACGTCACCTCAACGCCCTGGCCTTGTCGACGTCATGTAAATCCCGGTCTTTGAAAGGCGCTGGTTTTGGAAACGTGTGAAAATTTGCCTCAACTGGTGTAGCTCGTGGTGGTGGTGGTGGTGGTGTTGCTTCAGGCAAGAGGGCTCTAGGCCAGAGTCCTGGGAGTGCGACACCAAGGGAGGATTGAGCATGACAGAAATAGAAGTGAGGGTAGAGGACGTAGACCTTGGCTCCACCAGTGCCGAACTCTTTCATCTCCGAAGATGCCAGGCGGACACCAAAGCACCCCTCGAGGTACGTAAGCCAGACAGGGATTGGGCTGCCTCGTGTAATGACAGGTGTCGAGATCAGCGCGTGAGTCATATCGACTAGTTCTTTTTTCGTCATCTGGACCATTTCCCGCGTGTAATGGATACTTGATTGAGTACAGATTCTCTCTCTTTCTCTGTATGCGGGGCTTGCTCTCTTCCCTCTCTGTTTACACCCCCTCCCCCTCTTCTCCCCCCCCCCCCCCCCGCCCCTTCTCTCTATTCTGTCTGCCTGACTTTCTCTCAGTAGCTGGAGAGAGAGAGAGAGAGAGAGAGAGAGAGAGGGGAGAGAGAGGAGAGAGGAGAACAAGAACAGAAATTTATTTGTTTTAGGCCATTAGCCTCTTTCACAAAGAACATGAACACATGCATATTTAGGCTGCACAATACATTTTTAAACATGCTTCTAGTGACAAAGTGTTTACTGATTCCCCCCCACCCCCACCCCCACCCCACCCACACACACACATACACACAGCACCCACACATACAACTACGTGCCGCTACTATTCCAAATCAGTCAGTTATCTGTCTCATTTCCCCTGCCTTGATAGAAACAATGCAATTGCTGCAAACGGCATTGATTAGTTGTTTCCATAACTGAATGGTAAGGAACACTACTCCGCAGACCGTCACGCCTTAAAAAGTCAGGTCTAATATTATTGTACGTTGTACATTTGCACAGAAACATGCAGCTCGTCCTCTGTCTCGTGTGGGCAAAACGGGATGAGGTATCCGCTCCAGCTTAAAACGGAATCTGTGGACTTTTATCACGACACTCCTGCCCTAAATCTTAGTAATGCGTTCTCAAGTGTCCTCTCATTGAACAGATGTACTCTTCCATACCAAAGTTTTGTTTCATGAGTTTGTATTCAAAGAACCTGTCACTTGATTCGAGCTTGTCATGCCAGCTTTGCCCAAAGCAATCTTTTAAGCGTTGAGAAAAGGTCCTAAGAAACTTCTTTTCGTCCCCTGCTCCCTGATTGTACCACACTTCGCCGAAGCCTTGCTTTAGTAGCAGCGAGAGAGAGAGAGAGAGAGAGAGAGAGAGAGAGAGAGAGAGAGAGAGAGAGAGAGAGAGAGAGCGCAACTCGAAAACATATTTTTCGAGAGAGAGAGAGAGAGAGAGAGAGAGAGAGAGAGAGAGAGAGAGAGAAATAATAATGAGTAGTCATGCATGTATTTATACTAGTTACTTTGTGTCAAGGAACATTGAAATTCCCATCCAGTCAGGGCCCATCATCTGCTAATGTTTGGAGACAGTACTATATGACGTTCACTTCTCCACTTTGCTTGCCATTGAAATGCGTTTAGACATTTTTGTTTTGTCGACTGGCGCCAAGGAAAGCAGTTTGGGTGCATGTTTGGTATGTTTGGTCACACAGTTGTCACAGGGTTTCTTGGAATGCTGTCACACTCTAGGCCAGGTTTTTTTTGTTCACCTTCTGTTGATATTCATTTCTTGTTTAGTGCATGCTTGCTGCGATCTTCAAGTTAACATAGGTACACCGGCTACTTTGGTGTAGCGGTTAGTGCTTCGAAATGCCGATCGGAAGGACGTAGGTTGCAATCTCGTCAGTGATGTAGAATGATTCAGCCCTGATCGACTGATGTGTGCTTAGTGGGGAGGCTTTCACCGCGCAGCTGAGCTTCATCCACTTCACGAATGCGCCTAGGAGTATGAGGGTGTTAGTCTAATTTCTGGACTAACACCGCAGGTGCTGCAGTTCCCGGGCCTGATTAACACCGGGATAATTGTGACAGTAAGCGTAGACTGCGGCCCCGTCGAGTAGTCTCAACCCAAAATGGACATCCGTAGCATCATCAGTTATCATCTCTATCAGCATCCACCATAAGAGAAACGAATAAAGTGTCAGCTTCTGTAGCCCTTCAAGCCATGCTCTGATGGTGGTGACCTCAGTGTCAGTGCTTTTGCTTCCGTTCTTGCCAGATGCGGTTTCTGATCACAGCGTTCGACGTCTGAGGGTCCACGTAGGAGGGTCGATGGAGGGATTAAGTTGCATTCTGCTCTCTGGGGGGGGGACGCTCATGACTCAGTGTAGCTTGGCGACTTCTCTAGGGTTGCCATCGGTAGGGGGAATAGTAGATGTTGAATCAGAGCTTGCGTCAGTGAACACTAGTTACCGAAGTGATCCGGCAGTAGTGCCGTGTCTCCGTCGGACGGGAACTCACCCACGAGCTTTTTCTGTGGACCTGTGGCGGCTGGGGGTAGTGGTGCCTGGATGAGTCGCATGGGAGCAATCGATGCCTCTAAAGTCGATATAGGTGATGGGACAGCACACCCCACCAAACAACAACACAAACATCAAGAAGAAACATCAACAAGAACCCCCCCCCCACCCCACACACACACACACACAGGCACACACACACACACACACACACACACACCAAAACAACAACATCCCCGCCCAACAGCAACAACAACAACAACAACAACAACAACAACAACAACACAACACACAACAACAACAACACACACACACACACAACACAACAACAACAACAACAACAACAACGACGACGACGACGACAAAAAACCACCTCAAAAGAACAACAGCAACACGTACACAAGCACTCACGCACGCGCGTTCAAAAAACCCAGAACCGTCCCCAAAACAACAGCACACACCAAAACCGTAGGTAAAAGTAGAAGTCCTTTGTTCTGAGAGCAGCGAAGTTGCGAACCCGAAATGGGTTTCAAAACTATGACCAGGTCATCAAAAGGTTTCTCCTTTAGGACAATTTGGTGTTTACAGAACATTAAATCTGTGTTGTGTGGCTGTTTTCATTGTCCTTGATAAAAAAAATAAAATATATATATGTTCTATTTCACAGGGGGGCATTCGAAAGTATTAACTGCCCGTTTCGATTGTTATCAACTGAGTGTTTGCTCCTCTTGTTGTACAAGTAAACACTAATGTGATTTAACAGTAAGGTGTGTGTGCGCGTACGTGCGTGCGTACGTGCGCGCGCGCGCGCGCGCGCATCAATGCGTGTGTTTGATTTACTTTTCACTGACCTGCTTTTAGTTTACAGACTGCTCAGTTTTGCTGTTTGTTTTCAGGGTGCCATCTTGACCACTATGCTGGCTACCAGGAATTTCTCAAGTGAGTATTGCTGCAGGCGACTGTTAAGGAACACTCTGTTTCTGATCCACTCTATCCCTTTCAGACACTCCTGTACATGTTGCTTTCAGCCGTTGCCGTCGACGTCTTAGTTAGTACATGTGGTTCTAATTGCTTGATGCTATATGCATTTCTGCTTTCAGTTGCGATACTCGGTAACATGGAACATAAGTGTTCACGCTGCTTTTTTGTGCGTTTTGTTTTGTTTTGCCTGTGTGTGTGTGTATGTGTGTGTGTGTGTGTGTGTGTGTGTGTGTGTGTGTGTGTGTGTGTGTGTGTGTGTGTGTTCTTTCCTTTACTTTTAAGCACTAAGCACCAGTCACTCTTAGTAGCTGGTTTGCTTTGTAATGCCTGCCAGGCTGCTGTCGCCGTAGTCTAACATAGTGTCTGCCCTGTGTGCAACCGTATACATTTTGTGTTAGACTGCCACCTTGTGCAACGGGTTTAGACCGCCACTATGTGCAACGGTTTTAGACCGTCACCTTGTGCAACAGTTGCTTTTTGTTACCGTGTGCAACGGCAACCGGAGCTGTGAAATGCTGTAGATTGTTGTCGTGGGCAACGGTCGCAGGGCATTGGAAGGAGTTGCCACGTGCAGCAGGTGCCTTGGGGTTTATCGAGGGCCCAGGGTTTCGCATTGCCTTGTGTTCTTGTTCAGCACTGTGTGCAGCACTTGTTCCAGTCTGTTAGAGTGTACGCTACAGTTGTTCACAGACGTTGCTTGTACAACCCACGGTCACGATTAATGTGTATCAGCCGAGCACATGTCAGTAAAGCGCAGCACATGTGCGAGCTGTTGCCTATTCGCAATACACCTTTTGTATGTTTGTGTCAGCCTGTCTTTTCTTCTTGCCACAGTCGTATTTTCACAGCCATCCCCCATTTTTGCTTTGGCTTGTCGACATTCTGCCCCCTCCCCAACCACCCCAAGGGTTTCTTTTTCTGTCCGGCGTCCAACTGCTGTCAGTCCCGTAACACGCCCCATCGCCACCCTCCTCTTTTGATTTTCCCTGGGGTTTTCTTTTCTTTCAAAACGGACAGCGATATGTTGTGATATTTTGGTTTGATAATCTCTCCCCATTCCCATCCAACCCCACGCCCCCTTCTCCGGAAACCGGTTTACTTTGTTATGTAGCCACGACAAACAGCGAAATATCACTTTTGTTAATTATGCATTTAACCGTGCAAGACCTACAGTGCTGTAGCTATTCTTGTGATTGATTTGTCGTTAATCCATGCGCGGTATATTGCATTTAAATTATTGTTTCTTTGTACTCTGTTTTGTAGACTTTCCGTTTAAGCTCGCCGACGCGTGGCGTTGTTCAAGCCTCTTGACTTTACGAAGCGATAGGAACTGGATTCTTTTTCAAAAGAGTTTTGTAGTTCCGGTGTTAAAAACAAAAACAAAAACCTAACAACAAACATCATCAGCAACAACAACAATAACAAAACAGTAACAGAGAGCCAGCGAGGCTTCTTACGTGCAGATTTATACCTGTTCTGTTATTGTTTTTCTGCTCCCCTTGCTTTGAGAAGCTAGGCAAAATCCAGAAGAAAAACAACAACCGTCATTCGCATTCACAAGAGAGTAACGCAGTCGTTTCCCAGATATCGCGTGAATCGCACGTTGCATACTTTTGATTTACACGTGTATTAATTTTATAAACAATCTTGCGAATTACAGCAAAGACTAGGTAAACAAATGCGGTATTGCGCAGTACGTTGTCCCCCCCCCCCCTATAGATTTTTTCCTTTTTTTTTTTTTTTTTTTTTTAACCCATTGCTTCCTTTTCTTCTTCAAAAAAAAAAAAAAACACAAAAACACACACTACCCCCCCCCCAACCCCGACTGCGGAAATAGATGTCAGTCTGAGCATTTTAGCCTAGAGCATCAAAGTGTCACATCACCAATCGGAGTTGGATTGTCCAAGGATAAAATGTTTTTTGTTTTGTTTTTCCCCAAGTTTCATATTTTGTTCTGTTATGTTCTTTTCTTTTTTTTGTCGACATGTTCTGTCTTCTCCATTTAATGGCTTCTTATTTCAACCACAGAGAAAGGGGAAAATAGAAGGTGAAAACGCATAGATGTGTCAGTATTATTTTGTTTTGTGCTTAAAACACGTCTTTTTTCTGTCGCTCATTTGCGCCTATTTCTTCGGATGAAAAGTCGAATTTCTTTGAGGGGTTGTGCTTAATCATTGTGTACTGCAGTGTTGCCGGTAACGCACAGTTGCTTGTCTGTTACGAACAGGTTGCAGCTGTGCGCCATGTTGACGCACGCCAATTTTTAAAGCGATCGAGACGCTCGCCCGCGAGTCGTTATAAGATTTGGAAAGTTGGAAAAGCAAATGTCCCGCTTGCCTAATCAGATTCCTACCCGCAGTGTTGTCCAAAAGTCCCGTCCGGTATTTCTGTGCCAGCACCGATTAGTTGAAAAATCACTTCCTACCCCCGCTATTTTTATGGGTTTGTAACATGGCCAGACTAGGTTTGTGACAACATGGCCAGACTAGGTTTGTGACATGGCCAGACTAGGTTTGTGACAACATGGCCAGACTATCTTGGCTGATGGGTGCGAAGACGTGGTCGGCCGTGAAATCTAATAATAATCAAAAAAGGAATCATCGTGTCCAAGGATTAGGTCTTCCACAGAAGACCTTTGGGTAACCCTGCAGCTTAAGCCCGTTCTTAATTGGGCAAATGTTTCTTCGCGAACCTAGTTGGAAGTATTCGGCGAAGCTAGCTGGTTCTTAATTGAGCCAACTTTTCTTCGCGAACCTAGTTGGAAGTATTCGTCGAAGCTATAGTCGGGGTCCAAAAAGCTTCGCTCAACATGTTCTGGAAACATTCGCCCTATTCGACGATCATTGCCTCTGATTGGCTAGAGAGCTCTCCTGTGGATGGAGAAAAAATAAAAATGGATGACGGTGTCGCTAGGTTCTCCACTCGCTTCGGAGGGAATTTGTTTATTTGTTGACTTGTGGGAGGCGCAGCCTTGTCTCGGAGACCCAGAATGAGATAGTAGCTAGTTGAATTACCCTGTGTGGGATGATGAAAGTATATTGACTTGACTTTAGCCTACATTTTCGATCATGCTGTCTGCTGCGCGTCTACCGCAAGTTCGGGCCGAAGCTTGCATCTCATTACGAGCCAGTTGAGAACGAAGTAAAGTTAGGATTGTCCGAACCATGTTCGGCAAACTAAAAGTTCAGTTAAGAAACGAATCATAGTTCGTCGAACTGTCCGAAGTATGTTCGGCGAACAAACATTCGCCCAGTTAAGAACGGGCTTTCCACCTCCCTTCCCGATTCCGCGCAGCTGAGACCGGACTGCTGCCGGCTTGCCGATCGCGTTCGACTCCTTGCTGGGAACCAGGACTCCTTTTGGTAGAAGCGTAGTTGAAACCGAATACGGGTGGTTGAAGACTGGGATACAGTGGGAATAGTGTGGGCCATAAAGACTAGTTAAGGAAAGACCGGATGAAAACTGAGATACGCTGGGGATAGTATGGGTCTGAAAAACTATTTTGGGAAAGATCTGATGAAAACTGAGATATGGTGGGCATAGTGTATGTCTTAAAGACTAATTTGGGAAAGACCGAGTTGGCGGCAACGTGTTCTTTCTGCTTGGGATTATCCCTCGCTCTCCCCCTAACAGAGAGAGAGAGAGAGAGAGAGAGAGAGAGAGAGAGAGAGAGAGAGAGAGAGAGAGAGAGTGTTCACTGCTGTGGCTCTAGCGTGGTGAATACTGAAAAGTAGAACGATTTAAGCCGACCTCTAATCGCTTGCTGTTGGTATTGGTGATCGGCAGACGATATTGGTTGAACTTGAAGCAGTCATCTGCTGCTCTTGATCTTGTTCTGGTGCTTCTGTCTCCTGGTACGCTGAAATTTTTCGCCTGTGATTGTTGATACAATGCTGGCATTATGATTATTTTTTTCCCCCTTTTGATGTTGCAACTTTGGCTCATATTAGTACAATGTTAGCAACCTTTAGGTTGTTGCTCTGGCTCATCTCTAGCTGTCTATACGACTTGAACTGCCGACTGCAGTACACAAACTTGTATAGCTGTACCGAAGGAGAACATCGTTTCCCGAGGCGGGGGGCGCAGATCTCTTTAGAGTTTGCTTTGAATCGGTCACAATACACAACGAACAAACGATTGTAATTTTCCTCACAATTGGCACTGCAGCTAGTTTTTGCATTTCATCCACCATTAGTTTGCACTGAAATGTAGCGTCTGTGTACTTTAAATTTTGTTTTCACCTGTAACGATGTAAGATGCCGTTTAGTTCTAGCTCACTGTGTTACGAGTCTTAGTCACTTGCTGTTTTGTGTAGCTAACAAGTGAAGCCCAGTACGCATAGAGCACTGTGATCCCCCTCCACTCTGTCTCAGTCTGTCTGTGTGTCCCCCCTTTTTGTCTTCCCTCTGTCTCCGTCTCGCTGGTTCTCACTCTCTGATGATTTATTTTTATTTTTCAGTGGGTTCAATGTCATTGTCCGAATTTGAAGGTCTTTTGTTTGTTTTTCTCCCTTTTGGAAGTTTTCATTTTCTTACGGTTAAAAATTACGTTAGCTTTTGTTTGTTTGTTTGTAATCTAAATGCAGACTTTGACTTTAACTTTACTACTTAAAATGATCAGTTCCGTTGTTGATTTGTTCTGTTGATTTGTGATTGGCGTTAAAAGACGTGAGTCTTTGTAATGATCATTGTTACGGCCGACCGGTTCAGCCGTGCCTAGCGTTTGGACACTGAACATGTCAGTATTTTACATGATGGCGGTACTTACCGAGCGTTGAAGCCTTCGTTCACGAATAATTATGTACTTTCGGGCCGAAAACCCTCTCATGCGCACTCGCGTCAATCTCAAGATCGTAACAAAATTAATGTGTTGGCGGCGTGACGTCAGAGCGCGTGGCTCCGCACCCATTTCACCGATTCGAAATTTGTTTAGCTAGAATCAGCACGAAATGGCTTTCATGTCAAATAAATCGTAGTTGGAAGACCTGAAGCATTATCTCAGTCTCTTGCCAAGTTTCAGTTCAAACTGTTGTTTACTGGAAATCTCAAAATGCGTCGGAGCAGAACTGTTACGTTTAGTGGACCCAAAGATAGTAAGCTACGCAGCTTACTATCTTTGCTGGATCCAAACGCATAAAAAAAGAACGTTTTTTTTTGTGTGTGTGTTTTTTAAGGACAAAACACAACATGCGATTTTTGTGGGTAATCCCCATTATCAACCTACAAAACGACATTTAAACAACAGTTGAACCGTGCTAAACCACTTATCTGTTTTTGGTTGAGTATGCGTGTTCCAGTATTATTAACAATAAAAATACGTTAACTTTTCGTTGATTTGTGATTGATAATAGCGCTCTTTTGAACCTTTTATGTGTTTGGATCTTGGTTTAGAACGCTAGCAGTCATTCTTGTTTCAGATTTAAAAAAATTGTTTACTGGGCAAAGATTTGAATTCAACTGATTCCAAAACTTCTGTGAGCTGTTTCACCACCGTTCATAACATTTTTGGTGACCGTGGCGGTATTTCGGTATTTCAAGGTCACAGCGGCGTCAATTAGATAAAACTGAATTTATTGATAAATTCGTATACGCATCATTTTTCACCGTTCAGCTGTTGTTTAAATGTCGTTTTGTAGGTTGATAAAGGGGATTACCCCCCAAATTCCCAAGTTTCAGTTCAAACTTTCTGTTGTTTACTAGAAATCTCAAAATGCGTCGGAGCAGAACTGTACGTTTACTGGATCCAAAGATAGTAAGCTACGCAGCTTACTATCTTTGCTGGATCCAAACGCATAAAAGGTTCAAAAGAACGCTTTTTTATTTTTATTTTTTTAAGGACAAAACACAACATGCGATTTTTTTGGGTACACAATCGATCAACCTGCTTAACTATTTGTTTGGTACGTCGACACTATGCGCGTAATAGTTTCATTTGTGACTTTAGCACATATTCGGGGGGACTGTTGACATGTTTACGATCTCAAGAAATCCATAGTGTTGGCCAACTCGGACGTTGTGTAAGCGAGATGGTCAAAACTCTGCACTGGTATAACCCCAATGAAACCGTACCTGTTCATACCAGTCTCATTGACCATAAAGTCACAGGAGCGTTTCAGATCGACAGTCAACAGTTAGGCGCGTATTCAAGGAAGGTGAATGACGCAGTTCCTACCGTGACAACATTTTAACAAGATCTGATTTTAATGTCACAGCTGCATCAGAACTTTTTAAGCGAAAAATGTATTGTTTCTCCGTAAGTTCCTGTCTGATCGAGTTAAAATGTTGTAGGATTTACGGAGAACTTCTACTTGAGACTGCAGCGTGCACTTAGGGGCATAATAATATCCCGGTAAACACAAAGCATGTGAACATCTTAGGCGTATTTTTCTTCTTCTTCTCGTGCGCTTGTGAAAATATTGTTTTAACATTGTTGGGTGGTGGCTTCTGTTGTAGCGTTCTTGATTCGTACCATTTACAAGGGCTTGAATGCGAGTCGATTGAGTATTCACTTTTAATGTTCAGTTTCATTTTGCAGCGTTATTATTATTATTGAAATGTTTGTTTGACCCATATAAAAATATTAATTTTAGTTACCACGGTCGCAACAACACTCATGAAAATGTGAAGATTCTCCCAATTTCCCGTGCGAATCATTGAGTCAGGAGATGCAAATAAGTATTTGAGTGTCATTATGTAAGTATCGAGTGAAATAGAGCGAGGGTTCATTATTATGACACTGTTTTTGAACCACCGCAAAGTGTCCCAGCTGGCCTCTTTGATCTTGAGGGCACGCGGCTGTCATGCCCGACTGCCAGTTGTTCAAAGAGGCCGAGGCCCGCGGTAGGCGAGCCGCCACACTTGACGTTGTTGTGTACACCACGTCCTGCTAATCGTCTGTCACGAAACTTAACTCATTTGTCACGCCTTTCACGAAACAAACGATAATTTGCGACAACGGGGGATTTTAAAAGAAAATCCTTTGCCTTAGCTTGAGTAGCTATGTGAACACCTGTTGGACAAATCTAGTTTTGGGGAGGCTAAACTGCTGAGTGACAGAGAGAAAAACGGGTCAAGAGACAGACGGAGAGGGGATCAAGTTTAATTGTGAAGGCGTTTGCATCACTGTGTTTGATTCATTTTCTACTGCGGGGTGCTTTACATGGAAACTCAGGTAAGTGTTCTTATGGACAGCTTTAGAATATTAAAGGCATCGGTAAAGCTCCACAAGAGTTAGGACATTAGGGGGCACGGCGTCATGAAGCGGCGATGACGAGCTGCTGCACGAACTGCAGTTTAATTTGCTGTGCTTTTGCCTGGCATGTCGATCAGGCATGCGAAGGCACTTTCCTCCAACCCCCCCCCCCTACATATGTAATATCTTACCTGGGGGGGGGGGGTCCTCCCACCGCCCTTAAAAAAGAAATGTAAAAAATAAAAAAATTAATCCGCTTCACCTTAAGCAAAACTACCTGTAAATTTGAAATTGAACTCAGCGCTTTTTTTCTTTCTTTTTTAAAATATATGTATTATTATTATTATATTTTTAGATATATTTAACAAAATAATAGAAGTGGCTTTGTTGTAAAAATCGGGGAGGTCGATCAGTGGCTGCAGGAAGAAAGGAAGTCACTAAAATATAGTAGATGTTTTAGTTTACGATCTACGTTTCACTTATTCTTTTGTTTCTGTTTATGACTGACGTCTCTTGTGTTATCAGCCATTAGAGGAGGCGGATTTGGTAAGTGAAATAATGGTAAAACACCACTGACCACCCAGATCAATGTGCTCCACCAACCCGCCCGTGCGCCAACACCTGTGACCTGACCTTGGTGTTATATCTGCGTTTGTCCATTTCGTTTTTTAACCCCGCGGCTGTGGAGCACAGGCCTCTTGGTATGCTTCCGTGCTTTCTGCCGCACGTTGTGGCAAATCACAGGTATAGAGATACGCCGATCGACGGTGAATTTGAATTAACTAGGGCAAGGAGTGTTTATATGATATACTCGTGAGGGGGTGGGGGTCATAGGGAAATTTTCTCTCTGCTCATCGTTGACCTCTGCGTAAAGACGTTAAGGATATTAGTATTTATTGTGGGCCTTCGGCTTGTCGTCTTTTCCGTCCCAAATTCAAGGGGCAGTGGTGGTGAATAATCCAGCCAGGAAGTCGTCAACTACTGACTCGTGAATGCGAGTCCATGTAATGACGACTTTTCACTTGACCTTCCGTGACATGTAGGGATGAACTTTCTCTCGATTTGTCAAATACTCTTGTGGTGATCGATAACTTCCACAGAACTTTGCTGTGTTATGCCTGTTTTTGGCGACTTTGGTGTGATGTTGAGGCCATAGGGGCGTCGGGCAGATAAAACGGCAATTTGTGTTTTTCGGATAGTTTGTGTAAGGTCAAGTGTTAACTTTGTATGGATCATAGATTTTTACATCCATGAATAACGTAACGCAGTCGCATTTCGTGACTTTTGCGTGCGCTGACGGAGACACTGGGTACGTCTCCTGTCTCTTAAAAAACTTTAACGTTGCCTTTTGCTCGGAGGCTATTTATGTGAAGTCTGTCATGCTTTTCATAATAATAACATCCGTTGAATATTTAATTTCCATACGAATGTTAAGTACTTGGTACAAATTTGCAGGTAAGATAAAACAGGAAGTTTTTCTTTCTTTTTTCTTACCAGCCAGTGCCACGAATATATGATTGTTACATAATGCGCACATGATCATAAGCTATGTGCATAAAGTAACTTTCGCGTGTATATATATATATATGCAAGCGCACCTCAGTAAGACGTATTTTGTCCTTTTCGTCCCGCCGGTGTTGTCTTTACTATTGTGTGAGTGTGTTTTTTCTCACCCCATTTTTTTTTTTAAATTGTTGTTGCCCAAACTAGAAAGCTGCTCTGGCAAAAGCTGGAATCAACCCAGATATCCGGCGTATGTTTATCGTCAAACACCGTAATTTTATTTAACCATCAAAATTCTGTTTGTGTCCAGTATGATTGTTATTTTCATAGTGAATATGATGTGAATAGCACGAGATTGATCCCACTGATTTGATTTCAATCAGGTAACTTTCTGGTAGCATGATTATGGCTTGACCTGGTTGAATTAGCCACTGATTTTGATTCAGAAAATCATCCTGATTAGCTTCTCGTTTCTGCTGATTTCAGTTTTGCGAGGCATATAAATTATTATGGCCAGTGATGCACATACCAGTCTGCACCATAGGGAGTTTCATAGTTGGAATATTGTAACCAAACTGATCATAAACCCCTTTCTGCGTCATTGATCCCCTAAGAAGTATTTTAAAGTGAGGCATTGTTTCGATTTTATAATTGACAATGACCACCAAACGAAGCTTTTGCGTCTTCTCGGCAGCATCACAGCGGATGACCTCGGTTTTTCCCCCCTTCTTCACCCTAAAGCGGGGGTGGGGGATAGGGGAGATTTGACATAATCACTATCAGATGCCCCAATTGTTTGATAGTGTTCGTAGCACGGCTGTGTTGTTTTTGTGTAACACAATGTAATTTTGCCGTCCCAAGTCACACCGCACTGGAGATCTATGTAAAATGCGTCACTCCCTGTAAAGTGGCTTCACACGTCACATCCTGTGGACATGCGAAGTGGATGTTCCAGCCGCAAGTGGCCGTCGGTGTCCCATGTTTGTATGGCTAGATGTTGTGAGCGAGCCCCAGCAGCTTGCTGTGCACAGAATGTGTCGTACTTCTCGGCCTCAGCCCCTCCCACTCGATGGCAAAAGACAGCCCAGTCCAAAGAGAGCTTTTAGCGATTATATATATATATATTTTAAGGAAATAAAAGTCCCCCCACTCCCTCTTTCCTTTCAGACCCGTTGCTTACGCGAACTCAAAGGACACAAGCAGGAGATTTGGGCATTAATTTGGAAGGGGCAAAATAGGAGAAAAACGATTGGGGGGGCGGGAAGGGGAGGGGGGGGGGGGTCTTGGATATGCTGTCTGCTGCCAAAGGAGGGCATTGTAACTGTTTGGCATGAAGCTGTAGATATTGTTGATGAAATGTTATAGTACAGCAGTACGCCGTACGTAATGTTGTGTCTGTTTCTCTTTTCTCTCCTACTCGTGCCTGTCCCTTGTCTCTCTGTGGATGTTCGTCACTCTATCTGTGCTCGGCTCACAGTTAGCAAAGGTAAGTCACAGGGACGGCCTGGCATTTGGGGGGGGGGGGGGGTCTTTTTTCTTCCTTTTTTTGGGTCTCAGGTTGTTGTTTCTTGTTTTTCCTTTTATCACCGTTATCATCTCCGAATTCCAGCATGTTTGCGCCACCCTTGTCTTTTTTCAGAGACCGTTTTGCACGCCTGATGCCCGGCTGACACGAAGGCTTGATGTAATTGCTTTCTTGTGCCTTGTGCTTTTGGAACATTGGTTGTTACCGGCAGGTTTGTTTTGCTTCATGTGCCCCGGCTTTAACCGAAGACAGCAAGAGAAGCGTAAAATGCGAGCTGAGGCGAAGGGAATCTTACTTCTCCCCCCTCCCGCCCCCATCCCCTGTTTCCCATGCCCGTCTCTTGCCTACCAGACAAATGAACTTGGGGGGGGGGGGGGGGGAGGGGGGGGGGCATCATTCTGAACAGGACTCAAGACGGTGATAAGTAATTCGGTAGGTCGATTAGCTGGAGTGGTAATACCCGTTCTGGTTAAGTTTAATAAAAGTGGATGGAAAAACAAAACAAACAAAAAACTGTACAGCTATGACTGAATGTGTGCTCATGGTCACCTTCCAATCCGAATGCATGCTCGAGACGAAAATCTCAAACAAGGATGACTGCTAGCGTTGTAAAGCAAGACCCAAACACATTCTAAACGATTAAAAGGAACGCTGTCCTTAATGGGCACGAGCGGAAGCGAAACATCCGTGTTTTGGGACATTGCATTTATCGTTGGAATGTCTAATCAAATTTGTAGAAAGAATGTGTAGTCTGGTTTTTGCGACTTTTGGTCAGGCAGATTAAGGTAGATTAAATTGCCATTGCGTTCTTATAAACAAACACACGAGCTCCTGGAAAGGTTATGAACATGCACCATTTTTTTTCTTCGCATGCCAGCTGTGTTCCCCGTAGGCGACTTGGGTCTTTGTCGTTGTGTTCGCGTAACGTCTGTCGAGCGCTAATCAGTACATTTTCGTTTATCACCGTTTAACCGTTGTTTAACTGTTGGTTTGTGGCTTCGAAAAAAGGGACTTACCCGGAAAGTTCGCATATGTTTTGTACTGTCATATTAAATCAGCGTTTCTTTTAACCGTTTATGTGTTAGTGAAATGGAGTAGTAAACTGGACAACCGGTGGCAGTGCGAAACGCGCCGAGGGAACAGAGCAGCTGCTGTGGCAGCATGAGCGAACGTAATTGGAGCTGAGAGTTTCGGGTTTTGAAGTTCCGAGGCTGCTGTCAGAACAAAACCAAAAAGCCAGCCCCACAGTAGATGCATGTCTGCGGTATTTGCTGAATTCACGCTCCTGTCGATAAACCGATATGTTGGAGGTGGAGCTTTTGGCAATTTCCTCCGAAGATTGTGGATTGTGTCCCAGCTGGTGGTGATGGTGGAGGGGGGTAGGAGTAGGAGAGAAGTGGGAGGCATGTCAACCGAAGGAAGGTGCGCGCACGTGTGGGGGGTTAGGCGAATTCCTGTGGCGCAGACACTTCCTGCGAGACCGAAAACAGTCAAGAATGGTTTTTGTGTCACATGCATTTGTGGTATGATAATGTGGTGTTTTGTTTGTTGTTTTCATTTATTAAGGGGGGGGGGGGGGGGGTAGACTGAATATATTATAGACTTTTGGACGGGTTTGCATGCATGGTTGTGTCAACTGCAGTTGACAGTTGCAACTACAGAACTGTCAAGTGCAGTTCAACATCGAGAACAGTCTGTGCTTGACCCTTGACCTAAAAGGAGCACAGCCATGTAGGCCTACAGGCAACATGGGCTGATGTCGAGATCCTCGTCCGTCGGTTGGATTACTACCTGTACCTAGGCTGCGCAGGATAGCAGCTACTTACAACACCTAAACCCTAATTAATGCTACCCCACAGATTCGTGTAACGCAGAACAAATCTTATCTCCGGTAGAAAAATCGCGGATAAAATGTCAGCCTTTTACTGGTCCCAGATCTAAAGGTCAAAAGGTAAGGAAGTGATAGGCTATGGGTGGGTGGGGGCGCATTTAAACAGTAGCGAGTCCCAAAATACCAACATCCTATTTAATCATTTATGTATAATGAAATCTAGGAGTCACGGAGTCACAGTTTACAATGTTAGTGTAATGGGGGAAGACCTTTGGACGCAGTTTTATTACAATTGGGAGGTGTTACGTAAAATTCACCGCAAGAATACGTCATAATTATGCTCTGGTTTGAGTGCATGAGGCTACATTTCTCGCGTTATAAATTTCTCCTGCAAGACCTTGAATCGAATGTTGCCCCAGGTCATATTTTGTTAATTCCGAAAGCGGTTTCTGGTTCGATGCGTGATGAGCAATGCGACTCGCTAGTTAGGAAGCCTCGTGGTGATACCGTGAAAATTCATCACGTGAGAATAGGTTCAGCAGTAAGACCGCGATTTTGGGATTATACTCCACACGGCGAGCTTTTAGGCAGCAGCGTCTTTCAACTGTAACAACTGGGGGGAACGGTCCAAAAGTACAACGGAACGATTGCTTTGAGAAAATGAGTAAGTAAGCTCGTATATTGGTTGTCAGTGTGGTCGTGCTGTGGGTAGTGTGTTTGTGAGAGTGCTCCCCCTCCCCCATCTTCCGCCCACTCCCCCTTTTTTCTTGAATCGTATTTTTAAGCCTTAACATCAACTGTTCCATGTAATACTCGATTTGTGATCTATGTGACAACATGTTAAGCAAAGCTATTTTTTGTTTTGTTTAGTTACGAACATACTAAATTGACGGTTTGCTAGTTCTAACAGGTAATATATATTTTTGCTTATATTGTTCACTGACAAAATGGATTTCGCCCGATATAGCATGGCAGATCGGGTGTATATATATATATATATATATAATATATATATATATATATATATATATATATATATATATATATCTATCTACTCTACGACCATACTAGCAAAGACTAATGAATAAAACGGGCAGAAGCGCCTGCTTCGGTTGTTAGCCCTGTACCTAGTAGTAGTGCCGAAGCCGAACACTTCCGGCATACGGTTGTGCATGGACATCCGACAAGCAAATGAAGCAATCAGCGCGAGAGATTTTCAATCCCGACGATTGAAGAAGCGCTTAGACATAAATGGGAGCACGGTGTTCTCAAAACCTGATCTGAAATGGGGTTTTCGCCAACCCGAGTTGTCAGAAGAGTCACGGCTTATGACAACATTCGCAACGCATATGAGGTTGTACCGGTTGATGTTTGGCGTGACGCCAGCGCCAGAAATTTATATTATCACAATCAGAGCGTGCTAAGTGATTGTGAGTCAGGGCGCACGGAACGTGACTAATACCAGAGAATTTTGTTTCGTTGAGTATGCGCCCAACGGAAAATACATTTGGGAAACTGATGCCTCGTCGTCAGTGTGCCAGAGTGAAACACATTTACACAAAGAAATCCTTTAGCCAGAGACATACGAGAACCCAGTCAAAGCATCTGAATGATTCTGTTCTCCTACAACTGGATACAAATTTAACGCAGCACGTGTGAAGAGCCAGATCGATAGAATACAAAATCGCAAAAAACACAAGGTCGTTACAGTTGGGGTGACTTTTCCCACTTTTTTTCCTGATGTCACGTCGACAACAACATAAACAACATAAGTTCGCCAGGTCTTCTTGTAAATATCAGATAATGCGCTAGTAGTGTCAGAACATTCCCTCCAGGTCCGCTTCTAAATATCAGGTAATGCACTAACACGTCACAAACACTCCAAAGGATTACATGTTCCTGTGGTTTACGTTGAAAGTGTGAATTTGTTAGAAAGTTTCTTGACGTGCAATTCTGTTCTTACACCAAAGGACACATTGACAAAAATTAATATCTTTGTTTTGACGGAGTGTAGTTTCTCAGTTCACGAAAATGAATAAATTAGACTTCCGTTCCTCCATCTGTTACACGGAATCCTCAGACTTGGTCAACAAACCGTCTTTCGGCAGGCAGCTGTTTCTGCAGAGCATAATTCATCAGTGGATGGATGGTTATTTTCATTTTGACCTCGGGAGTGGCAGCCATAAAACCTCCCTATGTCATCGCAGACACCATCCGGCCGTAAAACGAAATCCTCAGACCTAGTGTGTCAGAGTCTTGAGAGAGTTGAAGTTGGACACTATATGTAAGGAGAAGAAAATGAAGAAGCTTTCTGGTGTGGCTTAGTTATATTAATTTTCATGACGATGAATACAATCCCCGAAGTTGCTCGGGATCGGAAGATCCATGAACGCCGGATGGGAATACAGAAAAACTGGATGAGTGTTTCCCGATTCTTCTGACGTCCCTTCTAGATACTATATTATCATATCATTAATGAGATATTCAGTAATCAACTGATAATAACTATAATGCACAAGGTTTCATTTTCCTGTTGTTGTTGTTGTTACAAAATATTTATAAAAAATAAAAATAAAGTGAGTTTGCCTGCAAAAGTTCGAACTCAGTAATGAAAGTTTTGATTGTGAGGTGTACACGAAACCTTTTGCCAAGAATTTTACACTACAGTGAACGGGAAAGCATCCTTATTCTAGTCATGGCGATCAGTTTGAGGTGTTACACCTACCATTCGACGTAAATCGTCGTAGTTTACCTGGACTGACCTTTCGGTCCGACATGCGTTGGAACCAGAGGCTCAGGATGGAAACCTCGGAACGCGGATACACGGTGTGCTCTTGCTGTCGTTTGTGTTTTGCGTGTGAACGATTCCATCAGTGTGTGAGCGGGATCGGGCTCACACTACAAACAGACCACCGTCCGCTACAGTTCATCCGCTCAAAGAAGTCCAAACCGTCAGCGAGGATCGAAGGATGGGTTTTGCGACTTCAGAGTTACACCTTCAAGGTGGAGTACGTACGAGCCGGGTACTCAAAACGGCGCGGACTCTGTGTCAGGTGGAAATGATGCTGAAGACTCCATCTGTTTCGTTGCGAAAAAGTTGATTCCGAAAGCGACGACAGCCCGCGAAATAGAAGCAGCAGCAGCAGCTGATCAAGAGCTGGGTGCTGTGAAAGAGTGCACCAAGTCTGCTTCAGTGATTGGTGGGGGAATTGTCCAAACGCTGCATACAAAACACTGAGAGACGAACTTGCCTGCTTAGGGAAGCTTGTCCCTCGTGGAAGTAGGATTGTGATTCCAGAGAAACTTCATCAACGCGTAACGGATATTGCGCAAAACAAAACATGGTTTGCCGGTGAGTCGGTGACAGTCACCTTAGATAATGGTCCGCAGTTTGTGTCTGAGGAGTTCAGATCGTTCATGAACACAAACGGCATTCAGCACATTCGCACATCACCGTTGTGGCCACAAACAAATGGCAAGGGAGAACCGCACACTTTTGAAAGCAGTCTGAATTGCTCATGCTCAAGGCCAAGACTGGTTAAACGAGCACCTGAAAGATGAGGGATTACATTGTGGAGAACATGTGACTGTATTTTTATGCAGCGTAAGGCAAGGGAATGGGTGGGGGGTGGGGGGTATATAAACAATATGTAACTGAGAACCTTACACTTGACGTCCGTATTGCGTCACCCACCGCTCCCCCGTGGCCTGCCGGGGTCCGTCCCCGGGAACGGGGGAAGCGAAGGGTGACCTCCATCGACAACAGGGCTCGGTGAAGGAAGCGCTGTGTTCAGCTCCCTGAACACCGCCAACTCGCCGCCGTGCCTGCCGAGCGTGACCAACGCTCCAACGCGGCAAGTGCCTCACTCCTCTTTCCTTAATAATAACAAACCCCATAATATGCTACTAACCTATGTCAGATTGCTATGCGACTTTTGCATAGTATGAATATCCAAATGCCTAAGTGGTTATTGTTTTTCAAAGCCACGAGACTTTTTGTCTCCTTTTAACTGCGACTTTTGCATAGTATGGAAACCCAAATGCCTATGTTTTAAGGCCACGAGACGTTTTCGTCTATTTTTAACTGTAAATAGATGTGTATCCAAACGATGGATTTTTAACAGTAGCAGGCGCGTCGTTGTCGCCCAGAACATGTCATGCATGTTCAAACTGGAATAGCGACCGACTGCGTCGCTCCCCGGCTGCGTGGCTGGGGAGCAGAATGTCTAAACCATAACCAGCTTTTTAAAGGTTTCTTCCTTCTACTAAAAGCTGGATGGATTAATAATTTTTTATGTATGCTGCCCTCATTACAGGCCCATTTACAGCTGTGAGCAGGTGGTCGTCGTTTTTTACCCGCAGTAAAATGCACCCCCAACGACAGAATGTATTTTTTATCCAACAGTAGGCGCCTTGCTGCCCCCCGGACATGATTACACGTACTGAAGCTGAAGCGACCCCCCCCCCCCCCCCAACTCATCTTTACTTTTAAGAGTTTATTACAGTTTGTCCCTAATATGTCAACCCGACATCCGAGGACATGAAGCCCCACATCATCATCAGAACCTTACACAATCAGTCTCACAAAAGTAATAAATCTGACATGATATGTGATCTTTCCAGTGTGTTTGTCAGTATTCTGTTAGTCGCGTAATTACTCATGTACAGTAACAGATCCGCATTGATCTTGCACAGTAACTAGATGCGCGTAATTACTGCTGTACAGTAACTAGATCAACAAGGATGTAAGAATAATGTTTTCCGTCACAGTGTGAGTGTGATTTAAACAAGAATTTATTTAAATGCAAAATAAAGATGCCTGGTGCAAAGTTTGTAAGCACATCAACGGGCTCCACAGTTTGAACCGTACTGCAAGAAGAAAAAGGGAAAAAAAGGTTCGTATACACTGATATGGGGGGGGGGGGGGGGGGGGGGGGGGGGAGCGGCTGTTGTTAGTGTAGACATTTATTTGCTTCTGTGTGTTTCTGGTATTTCAGACTGTAATTCTTGCCCCGAAGGCGGGCCGGGTATGTCTGAGGTCACTGCTCTGTCCAGAATCTCAGAGCCGTCATTTGATTCCGCTTTTCTATCTCCTCTTTCGTTCCTTCCTTAGACCTATTGCTCTTTCTGTCTTGTCATTTTTTTCCCTTCTGCTAATGGCCAACTCTCCTGGCTCTCCACACCCCATCCGCCCCCTTTTGTCTCTCTCCCCTCCTCCCTCCCGAGAAAAATCTTTAGTATGTTTCGTCAAGGGGTCGTTGTTGTTTTTGGTATGGTTCTTGTTGAGCAGCTGGGAGGTGATAGTTTGTTGGTGGCATGTGCGGCATGCTGCCACGTGTCACTGTTATATCCCCCACCACACCCCCCTCATGACCGAAGTATCGAACAAAAGAAGCATATATATATATATATATGATAACGATCGTAGAGATTTGCTACCAAAGCGCTTAAACTGAACCCTGAAATTCTTTATAAAGAGAGATAATGAAAGCACGCGTACGAAAGGGTAACAACTATCTAGCTGCGCCAGAGAGAACGCACTCTTTTTGATGAACAGGATTTAGCACGCGCTCGCGCAGACACACACACACACACACACACACATCTATACCTCTGTTCTTAAAGTCTGGTCTTGATAAATCGGACCACGATACTAAAAAGGCCATATCGAACTCATGGAAATACGGATTTGATGCGTGCGTGCGTGTGTGTGTTGTGTTTTCGATTTGTGTTTGGGCAGCTTTTGTAGATTTCACTTGAGTATGGTTTTAGACATGAGAAGAGTTTTGAACTGCGTATTTACTTATGATAGAGTTTGATCGTCCTGTGGTGACCCTGTGCGGTTGACAGGACGTTAAAATCCAATGACTAAGTTCTTCAGACTTCACTTAAGGAAGAAAATTTGCGCCCTTTTTCTTCCTTGCAGTGACTGCAGAGAGGGTTTAAGTGAAGACACATTCAATGCATTGAGAAATCAAAGATAAAATTAAAAGGTTTTGCTATATGCAATGCGATGTGACGCGACGGTTACTAAAACAGAAGCCATGACATTTTCTCATCTTTAAATAGTAATGTAAAGAGGGAGGGCGTATGACCGTTGAGTTTACGTTCAGATTAGAAGAAAGAAAAGAAAAAAAGGGTTTATTTATGAGATCTAGAATCGTGTTTTTTTATATTTTATATTTTATTTAGGTGTACGTTGAATACACCATAGGCTACCATCGAGACGAAGATAAATGATTTTCATGTTCAAGTGAGCAGTGCAGAAAGTAATCGACTTCTAGGTGAGCTCTCTAGGTCCCATCGAGTCGTTGTAAACTGTCGGCGTTTCTGCTTCCACCGCGGACAGCAAACTAGCACGACTGCAAAGGAGTGGCTTTATCCGTCGTTGTTGCTAGCACAATGCACAAGCTGATTATTGGTGTGCTCAGAGTGACTGTGGTGTGCCCTCCTGCTGCAGTCTCTATATATATATTTATCTTCGTGGCGTATCAGGCCTGTTTGTTTCACTCGAGCTCTGTACTTGTTGGTCAGTATTGTGCAGCTGTTTCCGACCCGTGTGTCTGAAAGCAAGAGTTGTCGAAACGGTCTTTACTCATTTTGTTTGAATGTGTACATTTTCATGTGTTATTTGGACCTTCATCCCCTGTTCGTTTAAAAGTAATACTGTGAGTGTATGAAATGGTGAGCGTAGGCTTTATTTGTTCGTATTAGTTTCAGTAACCGTCAAAAGGTCGCTGGAGTCACAAGAAAGGAACAAGTGGAACTTGTAGTTTCATAGAAACATGTATCCAACTGAACTCAAACAAAGTTGTAGTTTAAAAGCGAAATCAGACCTTTAAGAGGAGATGTGCAGACTAGTTTGTATTGTACCACAGTTACCTTGAAGAGGGAGACAGCAGTGTATAATTTACTAGTAAAGTCTTGCTTTTTTCCTGGTTGATTCAGTCTTCTGATTTGACATGGCAGTTAAGTCGGGCGTATTCAAGACATTTGCCCTTTGGTAGTAATATTGTTGATGTTAAGATAGGGGTATTTATTTATATTGTGCAGGTAGTTCTTAGTGTCTAAAGAACCTAGTGCGAATAAACTACGAGTGTTTTAATACTGTACAAAAGAACTTCGTGGTTTATATTGCTACATTGTGAATGGAAATTTGGCATGAAAAGAACCAGTACACACTTTAAAAAAATGGTGCTGTACACAGTAAAGTGCATGTCGAACAGATGTTACTTCAACAGAAACAGTCATTTGTTAAACCAGCAGAAGTAGGAGTATTCAAAACTGCTCCACAAAATTGTTTCAGAATTCTTGATTCCACTGGAATAACAGTCTAGCTGTTAGAATTAAACTTCCTTCCCAAGATGATAGTTTGGGGTTGTGAGTCGATAGAGCTATGATGTGCATTTTTATTATTTTTATTACAAACTTGAGAGAGAGAGAGAGAGAGAGAGAGAGAGAGAGAGAGAGAGAGAGAGAGAGAGAGAGAGAGAGAAAGAAAGAAAGAAAGAAAGAAAGAAGAAGAAAGAATTGTAAAGAAAGGATAAACGGCTTTTACTACGAGCCCTGCGTCAAGCAGTGTACCGCCCAGCCCTCGTTTTAGTTTGTTTGAGACAGACCATGCAACTGTTTACTAACCGGTGTACGGGTTAAGTGCCTGTCGCAGTGTCGCTCTTTTCATAATACATTTTCTGTTTCTCTGTAAATAAAGAAGTCACGTCCTTGAAAGACCAAAAGCAAATATGTAACAGAAATATTAAGTCTGGTAACTTAGGGTTTGTGTTTATTTTGTTTTGTCTCATTGCATAAATTAGCATACTTATTGTACATACAAGGAAATACATGTAGACCGACACACACACACACACACACACACACACACACACACACACACACACACACCCCTCTGTGTGCGCGTGCGCACCTATTTACTCAGAATACACGCGCACACACACATTTATTTACTCAGATTCTAGATTGCCATTTGTTTGACTACATATAACTATAGCGATGCACCATTGGTGTCTGTGAACAATTAGTGCACCCCTTGCGTGCGTGTCTGCAAGTCAGTCGTGTGATACCTACGTGCCTGATCAGTGAGTGTGTCCCGTTTTGTTTTGTCAGCATTGCCCACTACTAATGTCGCTTTGTTGATTAGGTAATGTGATTCCGGCCACCGGCAATGGCTCGGGGGTAATCACCGGTTCAGGTAGGTTTTATCCTCTAACGTGTCTGTTTGGAATGGGGATAACCTGTTTGTATTCGCTACACTGCCCGTGTTTCCTTCGCCAGCTTGGCTTGCCTCCTCGCCTCTCCTGTCCTAGTCGTGTTCTCTGACTTTCCCCCTAATTTCCCAGTCTTTTCTAACCACCATCCTCCGGCTGAGGAGCTCCGAACCTTTGACTGACACTACCCCCTGTGCGTTTGTGTGTTTGTTTTTATAACAAAATATTAACAAATGGCCGTGGTGATTGAGAACTGTGTTCTCACACTACAGTCGGTTTTCACGCACTGATCCATTCTCCATGTGTATAGCTTCGCCTTGAGCTAATTCTTGTGGTGAACTGGGCTTGAAGAAAACAATGGTCAATTAGTCCATTTGCAGTGACAGAGGACCCCCCCCCCCCCCGTCTTCCCGGGCAGATTTTACAATTCACGTAAGGGCCCAGTCTCCATTTGTAGTTACGGGTACAGAACCTAAAGCGTTTGTCTTCTGCAAAGGTTTGCGATATGTGCAGGGGGGGGGGGGGGGGGGAGTTGGCTGGCCTTTTGCTACACCCACAGGTAAGTAGACAAGCTGGTGGCTTGGCCGCTGAACGACCCCATATTGTGGAGTGTAGCAGACACTGGTGGGAGTCGTTCCTTTGAAGATCGATACACTGCCACCACAGCGCAGTTAGTTCATTTTTGCCGTCTGTACGGTTGAACAGCTATCACCTTTCCACCCTATGTCTACATATTTCACAACTGTTCACCAGGAACTCCTTCGCGCGCGCAGGGAGAGAGGGGGGGGGAAAAGAGAGAGAGAGAGAGAGAGAGAGAGAGAGAGAGAGAGAGAGAGAGAGAGAGAGAGAGAGAGAGCAGTAGCGTTTTCAGTTCACGTTGCTAGAAAAACTACTAGGAAAATAATGCGATCAAGACGAGGATGACATACTTTCGATGTCTGTTCCAACATATTCAAAGCCTTTTTTTTTTTGTCCGCTGGTAATCGTGTGGCGTGGTTTACCAAGCGTGTTTCTTTCTTTATTGCTACATTTGTGCCTGAACCTTTGTCTGAAAAAAAAGAAGAAGAGCTAAACTCGACTTTCGTGTGTCATATATATATATATATATATTCATTCCATGAACACTAACTCAAACTGAATATTTTATGATATTTATAATCAAGAAATATTACGTGCTGTTAACAGTGGTTGATTAACAATGATTAATGTCAACTGTATAGAAATACGTAACACAAAATGTACATTGGAAAAGCTTTGTATTTATTTGTTTGTTTGTGTAACACTGAAACCCTTTTTTCATGTCTATGTCCGTCCGTCCTGGGGTGTTCTGTGCGGTTGACAGGACGTTGGTATCGAATTACTAACTTCCCATATAGCCTACGCTCTACCCTGTCACTTACTCTTAGAAGTGCTCCCATTGTCGCTTTTGAAACTTTCCATGCAATATTGATCTGATGGACGACAGCCCTTTCTCATCCTTTCAAGGTAGCTAGAGCTTTTTGCAGAGTAATATTGCCAAGAAAGGGAACACTAAAGCAAAATGCTTCTTAGACACCAGCAACAAAGATAAAGTGTCTTAGACTCCAGTAACAAAGATAAAGTGTCTTAGACACCAGTAACAAAGTGTCTTAGACACCAGTAACAAAAATAGAGTGAACTGTCGCGTTGAGTGAGCTATGAATGGGCATGGGTATGTTTCAGATTCACTGATTCACGGTTCATGATCTTGTTCAGCAGTTCTGTAGAATTTAGACGGTAATGCCAGCAAAATGCAGAACCAGATGATCTGTGCACAGGATCCCCGGTCAACAACGGTCTTTGCCTTGACAGAAGACACGCGAAAACGAGCCGGCTGTCGCTAGACGGCCGGAGTGGCCTGGATGGCGTACAGATTTGCAAGACACTGGACAAATAGGGAGCATACTGCATTTGCCCAAACCCGGCCCGTTCTTGCCCAGGGAACCAGTGTGTGTGTGTGTGTGTGTGTGTGTGTGTGTGTGTGTGTGTGTGTGTGTGTGTGTGTGTGTGTGTGTGTGTGTGTGTGTGCACGTGCGGAGAGAGAGAGAGGGGGAGGGAGGGAGAGAGAGAGGGCGGTTGTTTTACGCACAGTCCACCCGTGCAGTTATATCAGAGAGAGGGGTTGTTTTACGCCCAGTCAACCAGTGCAGTTATATGAGAGAGAGAGAGAGAGAGAGAGAGAGAGAGAGAGAGAGAGAGAGAGAGAGAGAGGGAGGGGTTGTTTACGCCCAGTCAACCAGTGCAGTTATATGAAGAGAGAGAGAGAGAGAGAGAGAGAGAGAGAGAGAGAGAGAGAGAGAGAGAGAGAGAGAGGTGTGTTTTACGCCCAGTCAACCAGTGCAGTGAGTGAGAGAGAGAGAGAGAGAGAGAGAGAGAGAAGAGAGAGAGAGAGGAGAGAGAGAGAGAGAGGTTACGCCCAGTCAACCAGTGCAGTTATGAGAGAGAGAGAGAGAGGAGAGGAGAGAGAGAGGAGAGAGAGATAGAGAGAGAGAGAGGTGTTGTTTTACGCCAGTCAACCAGTAGCAGTTAGAGAGAGAGAGAGAGAGAGAGAGAGAGAGAGAGAGAGAGAGAGAGAGGGGGGGGGGGGGTTGTTTTACGCCCAGTCAACCAGTGCAGTTAGAGAGAGAGAGAGAGAGGAGAGAGAGAGAGAGAGAGAGAGAGAGAGGGGCTGATTTACGCCCAGTCAACCAGTGCAGAGAGAGAGAGAGAGAGAGAGAGAGAGAGAGAGAGAGAGGAGAGAGAGAGAGAGAGAGAGAGAGTGTTGTTGTTTTACGCCCAGTCAACCAGTACAAGGTGAGAGAGAGAGAGAAGAGAGAGAGAGAGAGAGAGAGAGAGAGAGAGAGAGAGAGAGGGGGGGTTGTTTACGCCCAGTCAACCAGTGCAGTTAAGAGAGAGAGAGAGAGAGAGAGAGAGAGGAGAGAGAGAGAGAGAGAGAGAGGGGTTGTTTTACGCCCAGTCAACCAGGCAGAGAGAGAGAGAGAGAGAGAGAGAGAGAGAGAGAGAGAGAGAGAGAGAGAGAGAGAGAGAGGTTTCCTTGGCAAGAACGGAGGAATGCAAGAGTGGGGCTGACGCCAGTTATTAATAATCACAAGTATATATAAGTCAAAATGGGACACACGGTGATGGCGTCACGTAATCTAGCACTCATCACGTAATCTAGCACTCAGTGAGAGCCAGTAAACAGACCTACTCACAATAAAGACTTCGAAGTGATATGAACCGATTTTGAAGTTCTTTGCTTATTATCAATCATTTAAACTTTAATGGTTTTGTTTTGAAGCCTGCAGCAAAACTTTAACTGGGGTTGAATCTTCCAGTTCCTGCGTCACATGTGAGTTAAAAAGTTGCTGGGTGAATTATGCGACTTTTTCCTTGGAAGATATTCAGTGAAAAAACAACAACTAAAAAACTTAAAGCTAGGCATTTACTATCGAAAGTAGTATTACCAGGCTAGGATCGTCAAGACTTAATATCAGTAACTTGCCTGTGCCGTGTACCTGTAACTTCGGCTGTGGATTCAGTGAAGATGAAAGCTAGCAGCAACAGCCCGTTTTAAATCCTCGTGCAGATCTTGACCATCATCTGTTATGTAGATCGAGTGTTGCCACACCAGTTTGTAGAGCACAACAACAACTTGACTTATTCTCAACTTTGTTTTGGTTCTTCGTGTGGACACATTCAGATCTGAACTCGCGTATTCGACAGCAATGAAAGACCGATTGAATCTGCACAGATCTATTTTTGTTGATGTCTCGGAAGGCTCAACTGAGGGAGGGAGGGAGGGGGGGGGGGGGGGGGGGGAGGGAGGGGGGAAGAAGAGATGTATAATAAAATAAAAATTAAAAGAGGACCAAAAATTTGAAGAAGAAGGAGGAAAAAGAAGAAGAAAAAGGAAACAAGAAGAAGAAGAAGAAAACAATCAGTGGTCAGTGGCTGTATCATTGCATAAAACACTGCTTCCACCCCGTGTTGCAGACTGTTACCCAATTTAATTGCAACCAAAGTCGAATCTGTGTACTGGAAACTGAAAGGCACACGCCTGGTTTGCTTGGAACCATGTTCCAGTAAAAGAAGTGTGAGAATGCGGAAATGCGACTGTCCAAGTTCATGCGACAGCGTGTGGTTTGAGATTATTTATTTAAGATATTTTTGTCATTAACTGGACATGACAGTAAGTGAATAAATTAGTAATATAAGCATACTATCACAGACAAAGGCAATTGTTTTCAGCGAAGAGAATGTGTGTGTCCTGACGAATAGCACTGCTTTGTGCGGAGGAAATAAAAAGTGGTTTTCCACCGCCCACTTAGGGGGCCTGCTCGGATGTATTCTCTTAGACTGCTTCAAGGACAGTTAGTTAAAGTTCTTGAATTTTAACGTCCCGTCAACTGCACAGTCACTTCAGGACGATTCAAGGACAGACGGACACCTGCCGTCTTGGGTAAGACAATCGGCAGACATGGGCCTGAATAGCTGACGGTGATCATTGTGCAGAATGCCGCTTTAATAATTTATTGGCAGTGCAGTTATAGCGAGGCTACGAACGGTATTGATTATTCCTCAGCTTTGCATCTGATTTGTTGCTGAAGGCCGGGGTAATGCAACAAACAATGGGTCTGGTATTGGCAAGTGAGATGACATTTCCGAGGGGTCTTATTCATATATATGTCACTCCTGTCTTTTTGTCCGGACTTGGGATGCATAAATCGATCATGCATTGGGGGGGGGGGGGGGGGGTTGAGGATGCCTTGTGCAGTTCAGTCCCCAAGTACACTCTCTTTTTGTGGGGGAGGAGGGTGCAATGCTTGACGTCGATGAGATGTGATACAACATACTAGCTAAAAATTTATTTTAACGTTCTGTTGACCACACAGGGTCGTCTCTGGACGAACATATTCTATTCTTACGTGAATACATTCTGCCGCAAAGTTTTATACGAATGACCCCCCCAAAAACAACAACAACAACCACAACAAACAAACATCAACAACAAAAAACACGACAGTAGACAAAGTTTTAAAGCACGCGCAAGCGTTAGTGTCTCGATCAGTATGTATACTACATGTGTGTCATGTAGTCCTTTTTGGTACTCGGTTTCATTTGTCGTTCCATAGTGTTCCCGAATAATTAGCACACAGTCATTCGCACCAATAACACAGTAAACCTGGACGTTAAACATGCAGACAGACGAGACTGTTTCCGAACACCACAGCCAGAGTGATCCGACCGTGCGTGTCGTCAGGGATGCGACAGCGCTCAGCTGATGGCAAAGGCACGCGTAGGCTGGCAGGCGCCTGCGGATTTGCCCCGTAAAGCGGTGGAGAAGAAGAGCTCGGCTTGACGGCTCCCCGTTCCAGACGTCTTGCGGTGTGTAACCTTGCTCCCCTGGCAAGATCAGTGATGTCGCGAAGCACTCACCCGTTCGTTTCGCCCAGGCAGGGGTGGGGGCTGGGGGGAGTGGCGCCCGTACGCTGCAGCGAGTCGGTTCAACACCCGGCCCTCATTCGGTCTTCAGTCTCCACGGCACCGAGATAGCCGACAGTAGGTGGCTTTCTTTACGGAGGAGAAATGCAAGTTGCAGCGCCCAGGTCCCCAGTCGCTGTTGCACCTGTTCCCATCTAGACCCGGCAGACACCTGCATGTTGCGCCAGTGCTGTGAAAGATGTAGCCGCTTGTTCCGCGCATGGGAGGTGATTCAGCAGCAGCCAGCGGCGACGTCGTCACGGGTAGAGAGTGGTAACGAGTGGACCCCGAGCCGGCTTGAGGGGCCTGTGGCCGTAGTATGTGAGGCCCCACATCCCATGTCGGTGACTCAGGCCAGAATGGTGGGGCAGGCCTTGGGGCACAAGCATTTCTTTCACAAGACTCCAACAGGTAAACTCCACAGCCACCCCTACAGGAACCAACCCCTCATCACCAGGAGTGCCATCCATCATCACCATCAGCCTGTCACTTGGGAGGAAGGTGTGCCTGTGGCAGTGTGGGTATGGGTGTGGGTGTATGTGCCTGAGCACACAGGTTCACGTCCATATGGATGTTCTGGGGATACAGCAGTCTCTTTTATCTTCTGTGCACAGCACAAATTTCTTGTCATTCAAAGAATTATTTCTAGGTGTGTAGTGGTCAGTTTTAAAATTGGTTCTGTTTTGTTTTGAATACAGTGTTTGCATGCATTTGTCATTTTGTCTGGGTAGGTCATCATCTGTTACAGATAATCCGTTGTTTTATCTCAGTTTGCTCACCTCCACCTGAGTTCCAAAAATGAGTAATAATAATAATCAGAATAATAATAAGAATAATGCAGTGAACTGTCACTTTTTTCTTTAAGATTGAAAAATAAATCAGTCTGTGATCACTCTGATCAAGCTTAGTCACCTGGGAGGTGATAATAAGAAAGTATGTTTATGTTAATAAGTAGTGTATACCAGTATGATCACATGCCCACAGTGGAGTACTGCAGACACAAAAACGAAGAATCCCCCCTCTGTTGAAAAGCCAGATCTAAAGTTTTAAAAGGGCCTTGCCTCTTTCCTCCACTGCCAGCAACTTTGTTATACTAACTTACAGTTTCTACCTCCCAGGTCCATTCAACTTCTTTTCTTCCTCTTCTTCTTTTTTGTTTTTTCATAATCCTCTCCCTGCTTTTTAATTGCCTTAGTTGTGGCTTACACAGTTTCCTGTGTTGGCCTGTGGAATAAAATAGGTCACGCTGCTTATTGTGACAGGCAATTGATGAAGGTTCCCCTGTTGAGTGCCTGCAGAATATATACAGGCTTCAAGATTGTTTGTGTGTATCATATCATTGACAGTGATTCAGACATATTTTTGATTTGATAAATTGTCCAGCCTCATTGCAGTGCATATTGTTTGGAATAGCAGTGTGGAAAATATACTTGTGTCAGTTGTAATTAAGTGAAAATATAATGCTATATAGATATGCTTAGTTTTGACCGTTTTTGATTTGGTTGCATTTGCTGTTGATTGGGTTGTTTCTGACCTGTGATCCAGCTTTTTGCTTGTGATTGGATGATTTGCCTCTTGAACTGGTGTAGAACTTTGAATGTGGGATTTGTCCAGAGTTGACCCTGTGCAGTTGATAGGAGAATGTTAGAATCCAAGAACCAGTTTTATAAATTCTCTCTCTCTCTCTCTCTCTCTCTCTCTCTCTCTCTCTCTCCTCTCTCTCTCTCTCTCTCACACACACACACACTCATTCTCTTTCTCAGTTTGCTGTTGACATGAAGTCTAGCAGCAATAGCCTTCAAATTATTGCTCAGACATAAAATGGTTTCCGTTGTATAATTATATGAAAATTTTGTGTACAACTACAAGTCCAGTTGTTTTAGCTTAGATTTGTTAACAGATGTACAATTCCACCACATGTATGCTAGCACATTCTTTCAGAAGGATGTACATGTGTGTTGTCACATTGTTGAAAAGGTGTTCACTTAGAAAAGGAGAAATTAACATTGATTATCCATGAGAGTATGTATTGTAAGGAAAACAAAGAGCAGTGACTGTTGAGAAAGGTCATACAAAATACATCAGGGTGTGTGACATCTAAGAGCTGTTGTGAAACAGGACCCACTTGAAACTGTAGCTATCACTCATGGCCTTGTAGTTATATATTGCTAAATGGTGGTATGTTATTGACTGGAACTTGATAGCTCACCATCTTAACATTAACCTTTGTTCAGTTCGAATTTTAAGTCAGAGTGTTGTTTTTTCTTTCTTTTTTCTTCTTCAACTTCTTTTAATTTGTTTTTGCTGCTGGTATACTTGTACCAGTAGTCTGGGGGGGGGGGGGGGGGGGGGGGTACTTGCCATTGTAAAATGACTTCTTTTTTAAAACAAACTGGACCGTAAATCAACTGAAAAACTGTGGTGTGTGTGTATTTGTGAACAAGCCTGTCATTTTCAGAGGGCAGAGAGCAGCCATGACAGCTTTTGACCATTTGAGTTGGATGCACAGTTTTTGTTGAATGTTTTCCTGTTTCACTTGCTTGGCGGGTGGGGGTTTTCAGCTGCACATGTCTTTTCACCATGTTTAATTTTGAGTAGAGACCAGAAGAAAAACAAACATACAACTGTTTCCTGTTTTTGGAGTACAGTGTTACCTGAAGAAGTGTTTCTTTGGAGATGGTTTAGTTTTTTATGTTCAGATGTTCTGTGTTGATGTGATGTATAAAAAGCATCTAAGTTGACCAAACTGGTCTTTCTCCAGTGTTCATGTACCCTCACTAGCTGGAGTATGTGTTGAAAGGTTAGGTTGCTTGTCCAGAGTTTAGTGAATTCCACAGGTGGGTGGGCTTTGCCCCAACTACTGAACTAGAAAAGAACTTTGTAGGCTCTCCTTTCCTCTTTTCCTCAGCTATAAGCTTTATGAAGAACATGGTGCTAGATTAAAGATTGAGATCTTCAGCTATTTTAGTCTTTGTGTGGTTATTTCATGTAGATAGTAATACACTGTTAAACTAAAGAAGCAGTACATGCGCACACACATACAGAGAGGTTGGGGGGAGGGAGGGGGAAGAAAGAAGATGAGAAGAAGGGGGGAAAAAAGAACAAAAAACATTAGGGCAAGCTAGGAAGAAAGTTATGAGAATGAAACTGTTATTTCAGTTTGTTCTGTTTTTGTCTTGGAGGCAAATTTCAATCATCATTCTGACATTGTTTGCCCTGAGGCATCAATCAGCTTTTGCAGAGCACTTCATAGGTTTTCAGCAAATCTGTTCATGGTAGTTGCCTTATAAGTTATTTAGTTATTATTTAGTTTGTGTTGTTGACTTACATTTTGTTGAAGTAGTTATGGTGTCACTTGAGACTATTATACATCTGGTTCTGAGAAAATTCTTCCTAAACATGACTTTGTCAAAACTTGCCTAACAAAGTAATGTTATACAAAAGCCAACAGTGCTTCAGATCAGTATCAGCTTTGAAGGATGGGCAGTCCAGTGCGGCTCCTTTTGCTGGGGAGAGCTGTGAGGTTTTGGAATTAGGCTTCTGATCTTCTGGCTAGTTTTGTTGATTGTGGAAAAGATAAATTGAAGAGTGTGCCTGGCCTTATTATTTTTTGCCATCCCCTCTGGTGTGCAGGTCGCAGCCTGAATGTGAAGAAGAATGATGGCATCAAGGAGTCCACAGACAGCAGTACCATTGAGGATGAAGATACCAAAGGTGAGTACAACTGCACCACATAACATTTAAGAAGGTTTTATTTTGGAAGCATCATTTTGATCTTGATATTGGCCAGATTATATCAGGAGAGAGGAGCATGTGGAGAGAAGTAGCTCCTAAATAGTTGTCTGTTGAATTTGCCAGATATAATGGAATGAAGCCTAGAGCACTTGTGTAAAATCAACAAACAAAGTGTTGTAATTAGTACTTGAAAGCCATTACAGGAACACAACAACAAAGACCTGAATTGCCTACAGTACCTCCCACCTGGCATGTACAAGGTAAAAGGTACATCATCAGTTACGTGAAATAAAACCATGATGATGGGATGCTAATAAGAGCTGAAGTGAAGGGAAGGGTGGCAGCAGTGGGGGACATATATACATATTTATGGCATTAGTTCCCAGACTTTTCTCATGAAATGGAATGAGAATAATTAGTTTAGATTGCATCTCAGTTTGTTGTTTGTGAGTACTTTTTCTTTTTTCTCCATCTTCTGTTATTTTGATGTTGTTTAAGTATGAGGAGGAGTACATTATTCTGTTGTACAGCACAGAGATGCTGCCCCCACAGAATGTCAGCTGAAGATGTTTTGTGTTTGCAGTCTGTATGAAAATTGATGTGATTCTCCTCAATCCCAAAGTCAGTGTCGTGAACAAACAGTTCCTGTTGACAACTTGAGATTTATATCTGTTTCTTTTGAGTATGACTCTGTGCCTTGGTTTTATTTATATTGTTTTTTTTATTATTTTATTTTTTAATGTTCTTTTTTGTTTTGATATCTTTGTTAAAAAAGAAAAGTGTGGCTGCTGGTGTACATTGTTTGACCTAACGTTTCTGTGCTGTGTCTGAGACAGTGGTCACACCACCCAAAACAGATTTTGAGAGTGAGTATGTGGTGGACACCACCGCTGTGGCACACCCAGTAGACATTTTTGCCTGGACTTAGACCACTTTCTTGAGTGCGAGTGCATTTTTTTCTTGTTTTTCTTCTGTCACCTTGAAAAGAACAGTGGTTTTCGTTTGCAGTGAGATTTCCTTTTTCAGTGAAGAATTTATAAAGGGGAGGAACTAACGACTGGTCTGCATCAGTGATCCTGTGTGTTCATATGACTGTCAGAGTAATAGTGAATACATTATATGTGCCCACTGATTATGTTTCTTGCTCATTAACCCTCTGTAGAACCTGTTTTTTTTGTGGTGGAATCCCTTTTGTTCCTTTTGGTTTTGATGTGTGCACCTGGTTATGTTGCCCCTTCCATGCATCTTGTCCAAGTGACCAAGGGTTAGCCAAGAGATCTTGAAATCCCCGATATGCCCGCTATTGCAGTGATACGATTGGTGGACTACAAACGGCGAAGTTTTGGACAGCAGTGTGCAAGCTTTGGGCAGCTTTGTGCCAGTTTTGGATCCCCATGTTCTGGTAGGCTATGCTCGCCTTCACTGTGTTGCAGTGTACTGGACACTACCCATTCACTATTCTCCGTCGTTGCCTGTAGTTTTTGGCAGTGCCTTACAGTGTCAGTGCAGCGTGCCGTGTGCTAGCAAGTAGCATGCATTGGGATGCATGCTGTGACCTATATCGTCCGAGTGTCCAGTGCAAGTTGACAGTACCTGCTGTAGTTTGGTGAAGTTGTGACCCCAGTCAGTCAATACTGTGCAGTACAGTACTTTTATTTGTAGGCATGCTTTTGACTCATATGCCACTGTTTTGCCATTGTTGTGCAGCAGATTTCATCAGCTGTAAAAATATACTTGACAAGTGTGTGTTTATTCAAGTCTGCTGCATTTTTTTTTCTCATTTTTTTAAATGTCCATGGATAGCTTTATATATATATATATATATATATATATATGTTTTTTTAAAATTTATTTTATTGAGACAATAAGTGTTTGTTCATTGAACAGTACTTCATATTTTTTTAATGTCCGTGGATAGTCAGTTTTTGTTTCTGTTTACATTTCTTGCAGAGTTGAGATTTTGTTCTATTGTAAAAATGTTAAGATACAAGTTGGCCTTAAAATGTTGAAAAATTGTGCATATATAAATTTCATTTGCAAGCTTTGTATGGCTGTTATATCATTATCAGTATTTTTGCAACAAAGTACTTTTTGTTTAGTTTTTCTGCTTCAAATTTGTGCTCCTCGGGTCACAGCTGTTAGCTCCTTACCCAATTTGATAATAGCAGAAAAGGGTTGGTTCATGCAGTAATACTATACACTTCTGCCCTACATGCCAGCCATGACATGGCAGAGCTGGTCAATACAGCATCTCTTATTGCCATGTTTTTGCAGGTTTCAAATCTTTTTTTCTTTCTTTTTTTGACAAGCCAGACCATAAATCAACTGAGAAACAGTAGTTGTGTGTGTGTGTGTGTGTGTGTGTGTGGGACGCATGCGTGCGTGTGTGCATATGAGCATGCGTCAATGCGTGCATGTGTGTGTGCGTGTGTACTTTAATTCTTATTGATGCTTTTTGCATGGGGTCTTCGTTAGCTGCAGTTGTGCTTCCCAGCCTGGCTGGTCCCAAATGTGGGTAAAATTTCTGGAGAATTTTGCAAGGAATTTCTATTCTTTTTTGTTTGTTTTGATGCTACCCATTCTTCAGTGTGGGTCATCCAAAAGACTAGACAGGAGTCACACACTGAGGCTAAGGAGAGAGAGGAAAAGATTTATACTGCGCAGTGGGATTTTAACCTGCAATTTCTTGCTCCAGTTTCCTATGCCCCAACTACTGTGTCAAGTCCTTTTTGGATTGCAATGAAACTTTTGTTTCAGTTTTTCATCTGTAATGGAACTGTCATGGTTCACCAGGTGTTAAAAACTGATTTTCTTCCTACCACATCCAGACATATTTAGAAGCAGAAAGTTTATAACGTTAAAAGCTTAATGACTGGATTACTCTTTGATTTTGTTAGATAGGTTTGTTGAAGTTGGTAAGACTAAGTTGTAGTCCTTATTGCATGATTGTTTTGTAGTGTTGTTTTTTTCCAGTCTGAATTGTCTTTCTCATTTTGCTGAGTAAAATATGAAAGAATGATGTCTAATTGAAATTTTCTTCTTCTTTTTTTATGAAGAAAAAGGAAGAAGAAAAAAAGAAGGAAAAAAAAGGGATGACAATAACTTTTGATTGTGTTGACTTAAAAGAATAACTTCATTTACCTTAAGTAGTTACATATGTAAGCTGTTACTGTTTGGCCTTGTTATTTGAAGTTTGATCTTCTAATTTAAGGCTCACACTTCCTCTAAGGGCACGAGATGTGTGCATCTGCTTAAGCAGTGAATGAGTTACCAGTTTTGCTTTCTAGACTTTTGGAGGCAGTTTTTATGTTTTTACGTTAAAGTAGGTGCTAGGAATAACTTAGAGATGCATACATGTAGTGTTTCCATTGTGCTTCGTGCCGTGTAGCCCTATTGTTGTAGGCAACTTGCTTTTGTAATACGTGTTTGAATTATGGGATGAAATCAGAAAATAAATAGTATTCATGTATACAGATTTGGAAAGGGGTAAAAAACAAAACAAAACAAAAAACCTCTGTTTATTACATCATCTACACTTTCCTTGAATAAAACTAGTGAGCATTTATTATATGAGCATATTTGAAAAATGCTGTCACCAGTAGCCATCTTTGTTGGATGAGCTTTTTGAGAGAGAGAGAGAGAGAGAGAGAGAGAGAGAGAGAGAGAGAGAGAGAGAGAGAGAGAGAGCATGAAAGTGTAATTTAACAAATTTGCAGATGTTTATCATATATCTGAATACTTGTGTTAAAAAGCAAAATTTATAACTCAGATTTATTACTCACCTGGGTGGAGAGGCTGTGACAGTTTTTCATAGCCAGGAATGTTTTAGAATACATGCTGCTAAGAAAAAATAATATTTTTTATATAATTTTTTTATGGTTGATTACCAAAGTGTCATTACACAGTCTCCCAACCATGATGATATTTATATGCCAACCAGAATATTTGCTTACATTTTGCTGCATATGCCATACTACAAATCATTTCCTGGTGTGCCTTCCTTTAATGGCTGTTCATTAGGAAAGTGGACAAAAGTACCAAAAGAGTTTTGATGCCAGCCGACCCAGATTCAACAAAAGTCAAGTTATCTAATTACCAGTATAAGTTATAATTACTTATTCTCATGCAGACCTTGCTGAATTTTTATTTTAGATTTTTCTTCTTCTTTTTTTCAGAATAGAATAGTGCTGAATGGCTGCAGTTGCATAATATTATCTGGCAGTGATATGCAATGTGAAAACTAATTGAAAACTAACTCTAGTCTTTGTAGGATTTTGTTGACATACTTTTGTAGTCCTTTGACCTGTAAGTAAACTTCTGCTTGAAAGTCATTCTTGTTCCAGTGGGAAATAATTTGGCACAGTTTATAAGAAAATAAAAGAGAGGATGTCTCTGGTTCACTGGTTATTATTCAGAGAATTATACATTACGGGAACTACAATTTACTCATAACATGCAAAGGTAAAACCATATTGAAAATCCATTGGAGTCATTTGGATGTTTAAAGAAGCATAATCATAAGGTTGTCATAGACTTTGGTTTGGATATAAGTATATTTTATTGGCATCTATATTAAACACAAATTTATTCAATTAACTTTTCAGGTGAAGAAAAGATGTAATGGTGGTGGGACAGCAAGATTGTTGTGTTGAACCCCGCTACCCCCATCCCCCCCAAACCCAGTTGGTTTTGTGTGAATCTGTGATATTCTTAGGATAAAGTTGTTAACAATATGCTTTTCCCCATGCTTCTGATGTTCTGGTGTGTTTGCTGGGTCCACAGTTGGTTGCCTTAAACTAATTACATACTTAAGTACGTGTACATGTCTTAGTCATGACATTTTGACATTGTCCAAAAATCACGCGTCTGTCTAATCATTAGTGTTTAATCTGGTGGACTAAAAGGACCTTAAAATGGTAGATATGTCAGCTGAACTCTTAAACATCTTTGCAGCTTTTTATGATGATGACTTCCCTTGAACGTTACCTTTTCATTCCCGTTTTGCTTATGGTGACTTTATTTGCAAGGTCACCGCATTTGAATTTGTCGTTTCTCATAAAGGTGTGATACAGTTGAATAAAGAGTGTATGCATGGAGAAGATCATGTGCAACATACCTTTTGGGAGTTTGATGTGTGTTCACATGCTTGAGGTACAGTGCACCTGAGCATGACAAAGATCCTTAACAGTGGCTTATTCTCAGAGACTATATTAGGGAGACATTAAAAATTTTTTTATGGTGATTAACTACCTTTCAGCTTAAACTTTCGTACGGTTTTGGGTGACCTTGTTCTACCTACAGTATCAAAGCAAGATCAGCGAGGTGCAAATGAAAGTTCTCTTTTCTCAGTAAGACTGAGGTTAAACTTTGTATAGTAACTGTTGTTACTGTATTACATGCATGTACTGGAATTAGATAATTCACAAATATATTTTGTGACAGTGATATATATTTCAGTAAGGTAATTAATGAATTCTTGTACTAGGTAGGCATTTGTGTTTTCTCAGATGGACTACACGGTCATAGCATCCATTGAACTTTAACATTCATACCAGCTTTGATGAACTTATCCCATTGTTAAGGTCACAGGAGAGTTTGAATATTTTTCTTTCTTTCAGTTTTGAATGTGGGTTGCCTAAGTGTGTGCTCCCCTGGTGGTACATGTCTGAAAGCAAATACTGCATGTGTGTGGGATCAGTATTTTGTAAGGTATCAGAGAAGGAATTAGTTTGGTATTTTGCAAGTGATTTGAGCTAATGAAACTTTGGAAGAATGAATTTTGAGCTGAACATGTATGAATATACCCCACACCCCCATCCCTCTTTCTTTTTTCTTCTTTTTTTGAGCTATGCTTTGTTAGCACTGTATGACCTTGAAACTGGACGAAGATGCCGATTACCAAAAGCGGGGATTTCAGTGATCTGAATGCTAATCCTTGGAAACCTTTTCACACACAGTTGTCCTCACTTTATATATATATATTTTATCATATACATTTTGTTGTTGTTGTTGTTGATTATTTATTATTACTTTTTCTTCTTCTTTTTTAAAAAGAACACTTTTATTGCACTTCAGTGTGGTGTTTTATGGTTTGTTTTGTAGCTGATGGTTGCATGAAGTAGTTAGTGTCCATCTATACCTTCTCTTTGGAATGGGGTGCTACAGCACCAAGCACACACACACAAGAATGGTTGAAAATGTAAGAAGAACAGTAGTATTACTGGGTTAGCAACAACAACAATAGCAACAAGGTAGAGGGGAGTCAGGTGATTTGATCACTTTTCTGTGCGGCAGCCAGGTAAATTTTCACTCAGACACGTCTTACAGTCCATGGCGAGGGTCACAAAAAACAAAGTAATGGTGTGTGGTATCATGATTAGGCAATTTACTTGCTAGGTATTTAACTCCCTGTCAACTGCTTAGGCTATGTATCTGTGAAGATACAGTCTTCAAGTAGTTTTGGGGTAACTCAGGAGAGATAGTAGCTGTTTATTCCTGCCTATGCAGCTACAGTGTAAATGAGGTGCTGTGTAAGTCACTAAGGTGAGATCTTTAAAATGCCTGTTTGGTGATATCTGCTTATGGACTTTACATGTTTGTGTTAGGTTTGGTTACCTTGGTTCATTTTCAGGGTCACAGGAAAGGAGGAAAAAAAGAAGGGAAAGTTATCATTTCCTATTGATTGTGGATAAGAGTCTGTAGAGCATTAGCTTCGCAGTGTTGCCAACTGTAGTGGTATCGCCCTAGCATGCTACTGAGGAGAATCAGTTGCTATGCTGACACCCTTGTTACAATGTTGATTAGTTGCAAAAAAGATGGCATTCTGCTCAAGTTGACTTTTCATGCATTCTGATACTATCAAAGTTCTTGATGAGTATTTTGTGGTAGCTTATACTTGCTTCATGTCTAGTTTTAGAAGGGATGTTGCACCAGCAGTACAAAATTTTGTGTTGGGCAAAGGTAAAGTGGCAGTGATATTTTCAAAGCTCATTTTAAAGAGGTGAATCTGAAAATATTTTGCAGGTTAGCTTTTATTCAATTGACATCGGACTTTGTAGGATTATTACTTGCATGGCCAAGATAAATGTATGAATGACAGAAAGCAAAACTGAAATGTGTATGAGGAAGAGAACTGATGCATATTTGGACTTGGCTGAAAACTTTTTTTCTTGGACTTGTCGACCTTGTAAGTGGGGTCCTTTCAAACTTGCACAATGATAGCCTCCATTGTTCCCAAAGTATTCACACCAGCCTTGATGACCATGGCCCTTTTTTTTTGGGGGGGGGGGGGGGGGGGCACAGGGGAATGGAGAAAGTGAATGTGTTCTCTGATTGAGTTGAAATGTGGCCAGCTAATGGGACAATCTTTATGATTGTAATGTGGATATAACTTGTAACTGTGTTTAGTGGTCTGGCGTGTGTTTTGGGGAAAGGATGAATGTGTTTCCTGTTGCAGCAGAACTCTTAAGAAGTTTGCTATTTTTAAAGCATTTAAGTGTGATCTTGCTAACTTGATTAAATCTTGAAATTGAGTTTTATGTGTTAAATACTATTCTTGATAATAACCTTTATTGAGCCCTACATCTTGGTTACAAGTTTTGGGTGACAGTGATTCTTTTAGGTCTGTAAAATGAAAAACTGATACTTGTGATAGTTATATATTAAAAAATTTCCAGTTTGAATGTGCATCAATTTGGGCATTTGCTCTTGGTGGTGATGGTGGTGGTTCTTGACTGTCGTGGAAAATCATACGTCACGTGACCTTCATTACTTCTGGATAGAAGCAGATTAATCCTTCATCTTCCTGTGAATTTCAACCATAGAGTTGGAACCTTTAATGGCATTTCAGTTTTGAGTGATAGCTGATTTCCTCTTCATATTTTGCATAGTCATTTGACTTTTGGAATTATGCATCTGTACAACATGTTGCTTGTGGGGTTTTGAGCCATGTGAGTTCGCATTGAAATGAAAATGAGTGCTCCACCTAGCTTTGACATCCCACGGTGTTGTCTGCTGGTGGAGGTGTGTGTTTTGTCGGTACCAGAATGAGTAGGTCATGGATTGTTTGTTTGTTTGTGTATGTATTTGTGTTGTTGTTTTTATTTGTTTTATTGAACCACTGTTCTAGGTTCTTTGTGCTGGTAGTCTAGTTGTCCCAAGAAAATGGGTTGAAAGGGCTCAAAAGAAAGTTACAGATTAAAAATTGCAGTTAATGCCACCACAGAGTACCACCATTCAGCTAGGATTTGCTTGTTTACATGGTTTGGGCTAGCATACCTTAATGCATATATATATATGTTCACCGAATTGTTAAAGTGGCTAATCTTTACTATTTTATATATGTTATTTACATATATTTTTAGAACCCTTCTGTGTATGTTTGGTATATATGGTAATATGATGCATGTGTACATGTTTGTGTGTGTGCATTTCTTTCTTGAGGTAGCTGTAGTGAAGGTGTGAAGTGGTATCCTGCTGCAGCAAACTGTGGATGCATAGTGGCAATGCTAAGCACAAAAAACGGTCTTCGACATTTCAAGTAGATTATAAACTGTGTTACTGTGGGGAGTTTTGCTTCTGTTAAAGAGACCCATCGTGTTGGGTCTTGATTGACAGTGCATTTGTAGCACTCGCTGTTTCAGGTAGAAAGCAGGAGAGCCTTGGTTGACAGTGTGTTTGTACCACTCACTGTTTCAGGTAGAAAGCAGGAGATCATCAAGCTGACAGAACAGCTACTGCAGGCCATCACCAGTGGAAACTATGATGACTACACGTAAGTCAGAACCCGTGTGCTGAACCAAAAGACACTTCTAAGTCTGGAACTGCTCATGTGGAAAACATCTGTGAGGAGACTGGACCAGCAGAATTTTAGTGCTGTCTTCACCCAGGTTGAAACTGTTGGAGCGTATCTCTTTATCTGTTGGTTGCAGCATTTAAACATACTGATTTAAAAAGCAAAAAAAACCTGTGTTGAAGAGAGATTAAACTGTTGTTTATATTTTGATTTGAACTAACTGTGTATCTTCATTTTGTTTGCCACCCTTTGCTGATGGCTGCCACTGCTTAATCTCAAATGGGTGGTGAAATAAAGCAGGCTATTATCAGTAAGCTATCAGAATTGTTATGGTTGCAACCACTGTTGAACTTGAAGCGCTGTGTGCAGTATGTAAGTGGGGTGAATCCAGCAGGATGGGGTATGGTGGCAAAGAGTTAAACCAAGTGAAAAGGGAATTTTCTGTCTCAAGTTGCCCCAGTCTAACCTACTGTTGTGGTGTTCAACTTGTAATAAGGGTAAGACTAAGTTCATTGTACATAACTAAGCTTTTAATGCACTAGAAACATATATATATATATCCTTGTTTATTATGATCAGCCATACTTGTTTTTCAGCAATGTTCAGGTTCAGCTAGATGTGAGATGATAGTGTTGGATAGTGTTACTGCACAGATTTTTTTCCTTTTATTTTTTCTCTCTTCTTTTAAAGTGGCTTATGGTCCATGAAAACTTAAGTGTGTGTTGTGAGGTTTTCAAGGAATAGGTTCAACTGTGGGTTTCAGAAACCTTGTGGATCCTCACTTGACCAGTTTTGAGCCTGAAGCCCTGGGCAACCTTATTGTCGGCATGGACTTCCACAAATTCTACTTCGACCATGGTCAGTGCATGTTTTCCATGTTTTAAGAAGAAAAAATTGAATTTTTTTTTTTAGCAGGGGTTGCGCTGCCTTTTAGAGATTTGCGTCAACCGACGCGAAACGTTACGTATTTTGCGTCAGTGGCACAAAAAATGCATACAGCTTAACCTAAAATGAACACATGTACAAAGCCAAAACTGATGATGGAGTAACCTGATTGTAGCTTACGGGCTATAAAGTGAGCAGATGAAAATAATAAAAAGGTCTATTCGTGCACCAAAAAAGTGGAAACGTTTAGTAAATTTGCTGTTCACAAAAAGTTTGCATAGCTCAGAACATTATATGCATCATCATTTTCTGAAAATGAACTGCAGCAGACGATGTCGGCAAACCCAGTCCTTGTCTACTGCAGAATTTAGTAATGAGATGAAGTTGAAGTCGAGACTGCCGCCATTTTCTCTCACTTGTATTCGGGTGTCGACGTGTGTTTTGTTTTCAGTTTCGTAGTCTTCTGCCTTTGAGTAAATTCTGATATTATACGCTGACAAACTAGGCATACTGGGTCGTTCCAAATTCCATGACTGGGATCGTGTCCTCTGTCGACTGACCGGAAAATATTACTGATCAGTTTGGCAAAATATGTGATTTCTGGCCAGTCTGATACGGAGGCCGACTTTCTTCCAGATCTATACAGGTTCATTTGGATTTGGTTTCAAATTAATCATTTTTGTTTTTTGGAAGAGTATGCAGATTTTATTCACAGACAGGGCACTACCGACTATAAGGCACATGGATCAGATTTTAGGGGGGAAGTATCACCGTCGCCTTATCTAGACCAAAATTTATGGTAGCCTACGCGTTTATTTTGTCTAGATTCTGCCCTTCATTGACTAGGACTTGCACGGCTGAGATGACACTGAGTTTGCAGGTACATCTAGTGCTGAGTGATGCGGCGGACACCAGTGAGCCATAACTTGTTTAATCTGTGTTGTCATTTTGCGTATAGTGATGCAGCGATGTGGCTAAAATACGTATGGCACTTGAAAAATGCGACCCCTGTTTTATTTTCACTGGATGCACATGTTTCAGCCTGTCTCTGCTGGAGAGGGTGGGGTGGTGGGGTTTGAGATCAACCAGGTCTCAAACACCACTGCCATGCAGTGCATTGCACCCTGCTTTTGACAGACTGCAGTTGACAGTGCTTTGTACATGTTATGGGCTGCTTGCAAACTGCTTGCTGTTAAACCAGACGTTCATTCTTGAATGAACCGGAAGGTGCTTGTTTCAATTTGACTAAGGTTCTTGTTTGGGTTTGCTTCTGCAAGGATGAATAAACTGTTGCCCAGCAGGGTGATAGAGTCGGGGCCAAAAGCAAGAAAGAAAGCGTTGTTGCTCCCCACTGTGGGTTGGGAACTGTGCTGAAAACTGTGACAGAAACAGGTGTACAGTATGTTGGTTTTACTGTTGTTTGGTGAAAACGTTGTTGTATCCATTACATTTCTAGTCCACAAGCTGCATTTAGTATAGAAGATATTGTCAAAAAAGCTGGTGTACACATCCACTCAGTTCTGTTTAGGCATCAATGAATCAGGAACATGATGAAACAACATGTTTGAAGTGATTTCTTTTGTTAAATCAAAAAATTATTCTGTCACATCAGTTCTCACAGAACACTGTTTTTTTGTCATTGCTCATTTTGAACAGCCTCAGCTAGTTGAAGTTTGTTCTTGCTGGTTTGCCATTTGAAGAACCAATGTATTTATCTTCAAAAATTCCACTCAAATGCTGCAAGATTTGTTTTCAGAAAATCTGAAACAGATCATGTCATGAACTTCACACTGGCTACCTTTCTGATTTGGAGTAGAGCGGTGGCCACTTGCTTTCTGCTTTTCCACGTGACTCTCTTCCATCACATCTTTCATCTGTTCTTGACATCTGTCAGTGTTTTCTTTCGCTCAGGTCCAGTTAGGAGAGACTTCTCGTTGTCACAAAAACAAGTATAAAAGTACTTGCCAGTGATGTACACAATTGTCTGTTGAATGGGTATGTGTTTTGTTGGTTGTGTATAAAGTGTGTCTCATTAAGACCCCTGTGTTTCAGTGCTGTCAAAGAACAGCAAGCCAGTGAACACAAGTATCCTGAACCCACATGTTCACCTGTTGGGAGACGATGCTGCCTGCATTGCCTATGTGCGCCTCACACAGTGCATTGACAGGCAAGGATCAGTAGTGTTTAGTCCAATGTTTTGTTCAGCTGTGTATCAATTGTCCATGCACAGTACCTCTGTTGGTTTGCCATCTGACTGAAGAATATTTCTTCTGCAACGAAATTTAGCATATAGAAAGGGTGATGAGTCATTGCCTTTTTACATTTGCTTTTTGTCTGTAGTAAATAGTAGAAACGTAGTTTTTTTTTTTTTAAATCAGTACTTAATACTATTGGAACTGAATTTAATATTTTATTCTGGAGTAAAAGTTGGATTCAGAGTTCACTATATAGATCACTTCATCTATGAAGAGGATTGGTAAAAATGAAGTTGAATGAAATTGGAATGGCTGATACATAAAGGCAGAATTCTTTCAGTAGGTGAAGCATGCAACATTATATTCTTACCAGCTCCAGGCTTAAAAGGCTGAATCTTTGAACTTAATTTGTTCATGTGTGACAATTACAGCAACATGATAACTTCACTTACAATAATGTTTGAATCATGTGGAGAATAGAAATTCCTGTCAGTTTCTGACAGTAAAATGTGAGAGAAGTGAGGAGAAGTGCATATGTTTGACACAGCTTCTTTACTGCACTCCTGCAATGTGGACTATACACTCACCCACTGTTCTTTTGTTTTTGAAAGAACAGCAGGTCAGCACATAGTACACTGTGCTCTAGTACATCATGTCAAATATATACACATCTGCATCTAAATATCTTTCACTCGCACTGGAATTGACGCTGTACTAGTCGTAACAAGTAGATATTTGTAGCCTGCATTGTGCTCTATTTATCTATCTGTGTCTTTGATTTTGAAGCAGGACAGGTATGCCAGTGACCATGCAGTCGGAGGAGACACGCATCTGGCAGCGCAAGGATAGCAAGTGGCAGAATGTGCACTTTCACCGCTCAAGTGGCGGCTCTACCTCCCAGGGAAAGTAGGCCCCACCCTGTGTGACCCACGGGGGCTGGACTTCTCTGCTTTCCTCAGCTGCGCACATCCTCCCCCTCTCTCTGGTGGAACCTGTTGCGGGGCAGTGCCACACTGCGCAGCTCCTGCCAACCGAAGGCTTCTCTTCTCCACCCTGCTCTTGCCACGCTGGTGCGCTGACAGCACGTTCGACAATGATGGGGTTTATACCATGGATCTCCTGCCTGACTTCCAACATGGAATCCCCGCCCCCTGCTCGCCCTCCCCCACACCTCCCTTCACCCTTCCCTGCTTCTCTTTTCTGCCTACCGTGCTGTCTGGCTCACACCATGCTTGTGCATGGTCGGATGTCTCTTCTTCCTTGTGCTCTTTGAACAGACTCTTCTTTTTTCTCTCTTCAACTCTTCAGATAATGTTCATGTCATTTTTTTACAACTGCCACTAGTGTTGAGTGAAATAATATACTTATGTATGTACTATATATAGATCTTTTGTTTTGTTTTGATTGCTGTTACCACTTTTGGCGCTCCTGGTTGCAGGTTATTGTTTGTTTGTTTTTGTTGTTGTGATATTTACATTGAAATAGTGATTTAGTTCTTTCTTTTGAAAATACACCTCCTTTGGTTACTTACATAGATCTGTTGTGTGTTTTTGAAGTGAGTAATTGGTGGTTTGAAATGGTATGCCAGAACCACAAGCGTTTTTCAGCCACTTTTGTCTCTTGTTACGCGAGCAATTATGAGTCTAGAGCTGCAGATGTTGTTAACAAGATGCAAGTCTTCACACTGCAGTATTTGCATACAGTGCTTTCCACAAGCCCACTTTTTGTATCTGTTTTTGGCTGCTTTGGAAATATGCTGCTAACATTCAGTTTTTGAATGTGTATAGCGCTTCATCATCTATTTTGTTTTCTATTGTTGTTTTGCTGGGGGAGGGGTGGGGGGCACGGGGAGGAGGGTAGTGTCAGTTTGAACAGTTGTAAAGCCGGAGGACATGGGGTAAAGTTGCAAATTACAGCTCATCAGAGTGGTGATTTGTGTACTGCTGTTACCAGCTACCCTGAAAAGCAATGCATTGTAGATTTTTAAAATAATTTTTGACACTGCATTGGAGAAGTGGGGGTGGGGTGGGGTGGGGTGTGAACTGAGCATAGATATTATGCAGAAAAGGGAAAATGGTCCCCTTGTAATGGTATGTAAAGTGCTGGCATGTAACTTAGTCAAGGTCAGTGTCAGATAGGGTTGCTAGCTAGCATGATGATTTGCTTAGAGCATGTGAGGCAGCAGGGAAATCCTACTCATTGTGCAATATTATTACTCTTTTCTGCCTGCGGCTGTCGCCTGCTGTTTCTGTGTTTACTCTTTGCTAAGCTCGTAAGTCTTGAAACGAGCACAGCTACATACACCAACAGCGTAATATTACTGTCAGATCCTGTTGTTTTGTATTTCCATTTCTGCCTGAAGACGGGCGTACCTACACTTTTTCCTCTAGCAGTGGGGATGCACCAAATCTGAGTTGAATGCAGCTGATGGCGAGAATGAATTTGCTTTGGGTCTTCTTCTTTTCTTTTTTTCTGCTTTGATAATATTTTGTGACTGTCGAATGATGTACTTGAGTGAACATTTCTTGTAAGCAAAATGTTGCATTTTCCTCTGTGTTGCATGAAGTGCAGCAAAAAGAAAGACAAAGCCTTTGAAAGTTGAAAATTGTCATGGTTTGATCACAGTTAGAATGTGTTCTCACAGGTGTACATAGTTTTGGGCTTGAAAGAACCATCAAACCCCTCTGGGTCAAAGTAAGCTTGAGTGGGCTTGAAACAACCCTCAAACCCCTCTGGGTCTAGGTGGGTTGGGTGGGGTGGGGGGAGGGGGGGGGGGAGGCGGGACTTGAAACAACATTCAAAACCCTCTGGGTCTAAGTGTGGGGGGCTTGAAAAACCATCTGGGTGTAAGTAAGATTTGGGGGGGGGGGGGGGGTAAAAACCGTCTGGTGATAAGTAAGCTTGGTGTGTGTTTTTTAAAGGGGGGGGGGGGGGGGGGGTTACTGTCACTGCATTTGAAAGAACCATACCTATGAACTAAAGCTCTTTTCAGTTAGAATTTTTTTTTTCTCAGGGAGGCAAGTTTGCATGTTTAAGTCCACTTTGAGTCAGTTTCAGTAGGTTCTTCTTATCTGTATTCATTTGCACATTTTTTGTATCTTACGTTCATGTTGTTGAAAGTCTTTGTGGTCATGGTTATGTAGGTAATGCCTCTTAAGGATTCTGGGGGTGATGTTGGTGCTGTGATTTTTTTCACATTGCTATCTTGTGATGTCATTGTAGACATCAGGAATGCAGCCACACATGGGAACAGCAAACATGGATAGCTAACTGCAGAGAGTTGGATTTTCTGGCATGTTCACTTTTTCTGCCCGTCCATTTGACAGTTTTGGAACACAGAAGGCCATCTTTATTAGTTTTTGGGCATCCATCATTCAAAACAGAAGTATTACTCAAGCAGTAGGCAAAACTGAAACGATCCATACAAGGTGTACTCCAAAGTGGACAGGGGAAGGGAGGTAATTGTGGTGGTGGGCAGTGGTCATGTCGGATGGTTATCAAGGAACTATTTTTTAGTTCCTAGAGTGCAGTTTGTAGCTGACTTCATGGCTCACCTTTTATGTTGCCGTCTTGATTTCTTCTACTAAACAATGAAATGGAGGAAGAAAAAAAGAAAAGAAAAAAGCAATTCCAAGTTGACTGCTCTTGTTAAATACACTGTGCTTTGCTTGCAAGATTTTTAATAATCTGTCTTTTTCTGGTATAACTGTGTATGTTGTCATTACTATTAAATCACTAGATTATGATTGGTATTATGTCACTGGTCTGGCATTGGTTCATTTTCTTTGAAGCTCATTTGCTGTCTGGTTGAAATAATTAATGACTGTATTGCTGTGTCAACTTCTCACTGACTGTTGACTTCCTTTACCATCCTCAGTCTTTTTTTCTGGTGTTTTGAATAATGTCTAAAAGTTGCTGAGTGTGTGTACTGTTTTGTCACAGGTGTGTTGGTGTTTTTGATTGATTTTGCAGAATTGCTGTTTTATAGCATTTGAGATGCATTTTTTTTTTAAATCAGTCAGTACAAAGGGAAATGTCTGACAGACTTAGACTTATGGTTGGACAAAAATAATTGTCCTCTTTTTCAGAATTTATAGCTTTAGTGTGTGTATGTGTGTGTGTTTTTCTCTTTCGCCTCTAGTTGCATTTTTCAGTTAGCTTTATTGGGTTGAGTGTACATACTTGAATGGAGCTGACCTCACATTATGTCTTTTACTTGTCTGTCTTTAGCTTTGAAAGAGGACAATGAGTGTTTTTTTGAAACGCATAATTGGTGTCTTACTGAGAGAGAGAAAAGTTGAGACTGAATGTTTAGAAATACTTGCTATTCCGTCACAAAACCAAGGTGCAGATTCCTGTTCTTTTTTCCACTGCTCTGTTTTTCTGATTTTATGCCTGTATTTTTATTTTGGATCTGAAAGTAGAGGGAAATGACAGAAAATGATGGCATCCATTTTGTAAGTGAGATAGAAAGAGGTCCACAAAGACTACATTGTGCTGGTGGCTTGGCTTGCCTGCCCCTCCCTTTCTCTCACTGCTTCACTGGAGTGTGAGGATCTGGGCACAGTTCCTGCCGTTTCTCTACATGAACGTTCAGCACTGTCAGGTTGCAAAGGTTTTCTTCCTTTGTTGGATAACGTATTCTGTAACCTTGCAAGACTACAAGCATGGAACAAGAAGAGAATAAGGGCTATTTTTGTGCTCTAAAAAATGTGTGAGCGTAAGAAATGTGTGAGTATTGTGGTGTTTGTGGCCATCATTATGCGTTATGAGGTCACTGCCATTTTGTAGTGTGCTGCTCTATATTGCATTTTGTTTTGTTTTTTGTTTAGTTTTTTAAAACAGAATCCAGTTTTGACAGACATAAAAAAAAATGTGTCTCTAATAATTGAGTGTTATTAGTAGGCCAGACATTATGAATGCCATTACTTTCAAATATTGGATGATAAGTTGCATCCATTCAGACCTTCATTTAGTGTTACCAGATGACGGGGACCTTATTTCAAGGTCACAACAACGGTGGAAGGAACATGGGTGGCTTTTGCTTTTATGCCCGATCAACCATGATAGTAACTATCATACAGTGGAAATATCTAACCAAAAGGTCTCCTTTCTCTAATTATAGTAATGTTATGAATGATGGTCAGTTTTGAATGGGTACAGTGTTTCTTCCTTGCTTACTATGTAAATGGCTAATACCATGCTCTTGGTGGGAAAAAAACAAAAGCCAATTGACTTGTTGTGAGCAAATATTGAAAATACCCCATCCAGCAGTCACCAAGTTGACCCGTAGTTTACTTTTTGGTACTGTGTGTCTGGAAACCTGAAGATGAAGAAGCAGGTGTCTGTTGTGAATTTATTCTGCCACCGTTGATTGTGATGAAAAAATGTTGTATTTTGAATGCTTTGGATGTAGGGTGAAATTGTTGCATGCATGCCATCCTTCAGTGCTCACACCAGCCTTTAAAACCCAATGTTGTTTTTGTCACACACTGGCTAACATCTCATGTTTGTACTGGAGACCATAATATGAAATAGGGGAAATGGTATAGTGTAACCGTTCTCATAAACTTTATGTTTGATGTACAGCACTTGGAGCCACACACAAGTATAGTCATAGAGGGATTTGGTGCATTAGAATGCATTTATTATTGTTATTGTTTCTGATTGGCATACTGTTCCCTCAGCTGACTCTGCTGTGACCTGCACTGTTGATTGTGCATTTAGCTGTCTAGTTCACTTGGTTGTGTACTCATGTATAGCACTGTTTGGTTCCCAGCATTTCTTCCTTTCCATATTCAAACAGACTCTTAAGTCTTATAATATAGACATTACTCTTCTTTTTTTCTCCAAAAGGACTAAACAAAAACGCATGTACAACAGAACAACACCTTTGGCTTTGCTGCAGAGAATGTTCATATATTTGTGTTTTCCCCCTAGTTTCTTTTATTTTTCATAGATTCATCAGTTCTGTTTTCTGCCTTTTTGGTTGACTCATTTGATGCTGCCTTTCACTAGCGTGTGTGGCTGGATGTGTCTCGGGCTGTGCAATGAGCAGCTCCAAATAACGTGCTGTAGGTTTCACTACTCTTCTGTAAACCATCAAAAACCTTTGGAATCTGAATGTGCATGTACACTGAAGCATATTGTGATGTGTCAGAAGCCAACCCCTCAGCAAGGAACATCAGGGTCACCTTTGATTTCAGCTTCTTTTTATTTGAAAAGGGGAAGGTCATGGTACTGTCAGTTGCACCCCATTACCTGGAACAGGTGAGATGATGTTTGAAGAAGAGGTCAACCAATAAGCTGTGGGTGGCTCCTTAGTTCCTAGCTCTTAGACATTCGACCATTTACAGACACGGATGACTACAGTACTCGCAGGCTCTTGGAGGAGTGCCAGCACCAGATAACGTTTCTGCAGAACCTGGCCATTTGTTTACTACACCAGTGGGGGGTCTGTTTTCTTTTCAGTCTTGTTTAGACAGGATGTTAATGCAAAACTGTTTAAAAAAAAAGAAAAAAAAGGGGGAGCCGGAGGCAGTGCAGCACAAGCCTTTGAAACAGTTGCTTCCTCTGCACCCCAAGCACAGTGTACAGAAGGAGCCTATGCCGGGTGCTGGTCTTGGAGCACACACACAGTTGGAGGATCTTTTTCTTTCCCCCCTCAAGTGGGAATTGAATTTACACCATGGTGCTCACATTTGCTGGCCCATTGTTGACTATACAACAGTAGTAGACTTGCCAGTAGTATAGGGGTTAGTATATGATTAATTGTATTGCTCTGAGTTCAGCTGTGTTCTGTTTGCCTCCCCACCCCTTCCTCTCCCACCAAAGTTCAGTTTTAGCGAAAGTTTTGAATGTTTGGTTGTCAAAGAATATGGGATTACCTTTCACCAGATGTGGCATATCTTTCTTTTTTGAAACAATGGTATTGCTATTATTAGATTGGAATGTGTGGTCTGAGGTCAGATGATGCTTAAAAAGTAGCTTTATTTTAAAATGTTTGTATATGCTTGATGCAACTTTTGAATAAAACCAAAAGTGTGTTGTAAACACTAACTTGAACAAAGGCCTACTTTCTGATAATAATGTCTCCATGTTTCTGTTATGAAATAGACAAAGATTCAGTTTTTGTTTTGTTTTGTTTTTTAAATGAACTGCGCGTGGTGGTGCTGAAATGTTTGTTGGTGCAACCCTCTGTCTCTCTCTTTCCATCTTGGTAGAGTGCATTTAGAGTAGGTTGTAAAGTGTATCACACATTCTGTGTTCTGTGGAAGTCTCTTGCATGCTTGTAAAGAGAGCCTGACAGCAGTGGAGTTCACGTTTCACCCTTTCATTTCAGTACAGCCCAGCTGTTGTGACGAACTCTTTCTGTTTGCATGCCAGTGGGCATTCACTTTTCCTGTGTGTGCCCCTGAAGGGAGGTTGGGGATGTCTGATGTTCTGTCCTGTCTGGAATCTCAGGGCTGTCATTTGATTCCCCTTTCCTGTCTCCTTTCCTGTTTTTCTACCTAGTTCTGTTGCTCTTTCTGTCTTGTCATTTTTCTGCTAATTGTCCATTCTCCTGACTTTTATCTAAAAAAATCTTCCTTTTTTCCCTTCTTTTTTGGGGGGTATGGCTCTTGTTAACAGCTATTATTATTATTATTATTATTCATAGCTTTTATATAGCACTATTCTCCGCCCCCAAGCAGACTCACTGCACACATTGGCATGTGATTCCGAGCTAGGAGATGATGGCAGACTGCACATGCAGCTTGCTGCCATATGGCACTGGTATTTGTCATTATGCATTTATATATATAAAGTTTTAGTTTTATTCATTGCTTTGTTAAAAATATGTTTTCCTTTATCTGGTATTGATAAATCAGCTGGAGAGGTTGACAATACCAGCAGGTCCTAGCCTTTTGTGCTCTTTTGGGGGGTTATAAACAAGGGCAATATTGAATGGGGCTAAATATTTGAAAGTTTGCATTTTATGTTCTCTTGTTTTGTTTACATTTATGTATGAAGCGATTTTGTAGGTTTGACTTGAGAAAGGGTTTACACGTGAGAATTTTGAAATGTAAATTTGTTTATGACCGTGTTTGATCATCCTGCAGTGACCTTTTGGAGTTGACAGGATGTTGAAAACTAATGAACTTTCTCCTTTGCATGTTTTCCCCCATACTTCACTGCAGTCATTTCAGGTGTTCATAATTGGTGGATATGAATATTTATTTTGCTGTGCATGGAACATTGGGTTTGATTTTCAGTTTGTTTGAGAAAATGGAGAATGACATTTTCCTTTCCCTTTGCTTTGCTCTCCATGCCTGTCTTTGCAGTTTTTCCTCAGATTCTTCTGGAGTCTGCTGTGTTTGTCATGTTCAAATTGGATCATTGTGATTTTGTTTCCCAGTTTGAGATTTGTTTGATGCAGTTATTGATTCAGTGACATGTGCTTGTCACGGTAAATGAGTTTTGAGAAAGTTGACACCATCTGATTGGATATTGCACTATGTGGCAGCAGTATAATGTATCCTTGGTTGAAAGATTTTCAGTTTGGAGCCCCCATGTGCACAGAGTTTACCAGTTGTGTCATAGAAAACAGTTATTTTCATATTGATCTTCCTCCATTTGTGGAATGCACATCATCAGTCTGAACAAGACAGCAGTGTTTGTGTGGAGGATGTTTCAGATATTGAAACATTGTTTTGTGGAATTACCGTGTACATGTAATCATGGTGTCAGAGATGATATTTTGAGAATCTCTTGTGATTGTTTCTTGCTGCATGGAATGCTGTGTTGACTGAACTGCCACAGAAGTAGCTGCAATAGAGGGAAAGTTGCCCTATCTAGATTTTGCAACAGCTTTACCATGTGTGTTAAATTCAGAGGAACTTGTAGGTTTGATAGGCTTGTGTTCTTTATGAACCCACATGTATTTTATGTGGCCATTCAAGCAGTTGCAAGAACCCCCGTTTTGCTACCTGGTTATTCTACCTGAAGTAACAAAGGAATATGTGATTTTTATAGCTAAATCTTTTAAATTACAAAACCAGCAATGTGCGTTTCTTCCTTGACCTGCTTGAGCTTTTTACAGGCTAACTTCTCTTTGTTTGTTATGGACGGAACTCTGTTAGGTTCACTCATTCTATGAAACTGCTTGTTGATTGATAAAGAAAAAAGATGAATCATATGAATATGAGTGTGTGTCCATCCATGATGTCATATGCAGCAGAACTTTAATGTTGGCTTTTTCTCAGACTGTCAGGTGAGGCCTTTGAAGCAATGCATGATGATGACCTCCATTGAGCTTTACATTTGAATACCAGTTTGGGTGACCTTGACCAAATGTCAGGGGTCAGTAGGGGCATATATGCATTGGAAAAGCAAACCTGCAAGTTAGGTTTGTTGGGTAAGTTGGTTAGGTTTGAATGTTTGTTATTTGATCATGAACAAGATGTTTTTCATCAATAATTTTGGGCATGTCATGAAAGATCATTGATGCAGTTGCCCTGCTCTACCAAAACTTGAAAAAGAAAACTCCTTGAACATTATATATATATATTTTGTTCTATTTTTTCTAGGACTATTGAATAAGGATCTTTGCCCCTTTTTGCAATGGTAGCTTCCATTGAGCTTTACCCATTAACTCCATTTTCAGTGACAGACAAAGACTGATAACAGTAGAAACTAAAAGTCGTGGTTCTCAAGAAGTCCCTATTTATTTGAGTAGGAACTTTGTATGAGTGTTATATATAAGGATGTAATCTTGGCCATGGGAACTTTGTATGAGTGTTATATATAAAGATGTAATCTTGACCATAATGCTTTAAGTATTTTTAGCATATGGAGATAGTTGACATATCTTGCTTCTGCCAAATAAAGAAAAAAGAAGAAAGAAAAAAACACCCCAAAAACACACGAGCGTTTCCTCAGATTTTGTTGAATAAAGCAAGGTCTTTGAAACTTAGCATGGTGGTAACCTGTGTCAAGCTTTACATGTTCATACTGAGTTTTGTGCCCTTGAACAGTTTCCAAGGTAGCAGGAAGGAAGAGATATTGAGACTGAATCCACATTTTCCCACTGAACTGAACATATCTCTGTGGTGTAGTTGCTTGGCCAGCTTAGATTGTGACTGTTGAAGTTAGTGAAGTGTTAAGTTGAAAGCTATGGATGGGTCTTGGCAGACGTCTTTTACACTCTGTATAAATGTGTATGTGACTTCTTCTGGTGGCATGCACACTGAGATAGGATATCTGGAAGCATCAAGGAGCTTAAAAGTTGAACGTTACAGCAAGGAATGTAGACAGCTTCTTTTCTCAATTTTTTATTACAGCTGTGTGTCAGAAATGTCTTGATAGAGCAAATTCTTTCACAGTGGCCCAGGAGCCCAACTTTAGTTCACTGACAGTTGATATCTTGTCCATTGTGCTGACTAACTGAAAGGTAACATGTTTTTGTTTGTTTGGGGAAGTTGCCGGTCATTTGTAGCTGCCAGTATCAATGAATCTGGTAATGTGGTGCAAGTTGATGATGAAACTGGAGTCTGGTGAAATGACACTGGCTTGATGTTTGCTGCCCTGTGAACTGCAAAAGGTCATCAGATTGATAGTAATAAAAAGAACAAGTAGTGTAAAGGCCTCCCCTCTAAATGAGTCCAAAGCACTGTAGGGCAGGAAGGCTATTGAAGCCAGCTGCCACTGGGCCTTACAAAATGTGCCATTGCTGCCCTGCTACTTACACTAGCTGACAGAAGTAGGAAATGTCTTTCTGTAAAATTTGACTGATGGAAGTATGTGTTTTTTTTCTGTAACATTAACTGACTGAAATATAATTGTCTGCAATCATATTCATGAGACTTGATTATCTTTTTCTACAGTACAGGTGTATGGGCCTTAACCTAAGACTCGGTAACTAAGAGATTAGGGAGCGAACCAGGGTATGTGGAGAAACCCCCGACATCCAGCCTGAAGATCTGCATCACATATTAGAGGTAAAAAGCTGATTATGAGGATCAAACTCTAGCCCTCCAACATGGGTGGTAAAGTAAGTCAGCTTAGTCAGAATGCATCTGGCCATCACCTGTAAGTAAATGTCTGTTTAACTGCTCACTGCAAATGTCACCTGATGTTTTGAGTGGCATGGGGGAAAATGAAGTTGAATAAACCAGGAGGACAGAAATTAAAAGTGAAATTCTTCTCAGTAGGTAAAACACAACGGGCTGTATTCTGTCCTACCCTGGGCTTAAATTGGAACCTTTGGTAAATTGCACATTGGAATTCATTGGTGTAAACTAGGTTGTATGGGGAGGGTTTTTTGTTTGGGGGGGGGGGGGGGGGTATTAAAAAATCTACAGCTTACTGAGTTGGGTAAGTGGGTAATTCTCCCAAACCATGTCATTCGCTGTAGACAGTTGAACTGACACCAGCTTTGTCAGTCCTCAGTATCTGTTGGCAAGGGATGCCACTCTTGGTTGGTCTATTTGAGCTTTGAAACTTTCTTCTTCTTTTTTTCCATGTTGTTAGTTGATCAAGTTGGATGTGAACCCTGGGTGGTTTTTTTGTAGCTGGTCTGTGGTTGTTCATGTTGTCGTCACTGCTGCTGTTGAGAGTGATGTTAATTGTTTGTGGGTTGTGCCCACTTGGGCAGACCCAGTTTTCCAAATTAATTGCTGGTGGTTGGCGTTGTCTAGTTTCTGCACCAATGTTGTCATTTGTTGTACAGATTTAATCTTCTTCTTTTTTTAAAATTCCATATGCCAGTAAATGTATCTTTTCTTTCTTTCTTTCTTTTTGTGATGGGAATACCTACCACTTCATTTCTTTTTGTGACAAAGCAAATTCCCTACCATTTTGCTGGCAATGAAGCATGGTTTAGTATGTTTACAGATGAGAATTGTGTTTGATAATGAACTGTGAAAAGAGTAGAAAATGTTCTGAAATGACTTGAGATCGAGGTACTTGTAGGGACAGTCATAAAATGGCTTGGTGCAAAAATGTTTGAATGAAATCTAGGTCATCATTTTTTGGTGCATGAATTGATATTCAATGGATTGCACGATTCTTCATATACATGTATCTGTTATTTATTGATTCATTCATTCTTGCACTTGTATAATATAAAATCTTGTATGCCCACCCTCCTCCTCCCCATACCATCTGACTCTGTGATTTTTTTTTATACAGTACATTGGGGTTGTTCCCTCTCTTTTTCTTCCTCTCTCCATTTTTAAAACAAAATATTTTTTTGCACTGAGTGTTTGAAAAACGAATTTACCCTCATGCTTATGCATGTTCATGAAAATTTTCTGTCCTGTTATACTGTTCAGTGTTGGGGTCAAGAGTGTTTTGCTGTTTGTGTGAAGAAGAACGTCTTCTTATACAGTGTATTGTTTCTTCAGAATTTTTTTCAGGGCATTAAGTTGTTCCTTCTCTCCCTCTCCCCCTTCACCGCCCTTTATTTTTCCAAACTTAAAATTCTTTTCCAAGGACTTCACTGAAAAATATCCATTTTCCAGAGATTCTGTTTCAAGAAGTTTGAGTTGATATTTTACCTTTCTGCTTGCATCATTTGAAGGTAGGATAGCTATCTGAGTGATAAGTTTTTCTGTAACAGTTATTCTTCATGTTTACTTATTTACTTGTGTGTATTTTGAACATGATTATTATTTGCATCTTGATTTGTATTTTCTTGAACTTTGTTTTCTCTACAAAGTTGCTGATATTGCTTTTTATCAGACACAAGAATGAGCATGTTACATTAAGACTTATTGTATCTTATAAACAATTATTAACCTATATTTTCAGATTTCAACTGCAAATTTGTGATTTTGTGATGTGGTGTATATTGGTAAACACACTCTTTAGACTTTTCAAATTCTCACAGGAACAAAGTAGCGCTTTGAATATTATTATTGTCCCTTAATCTTTGAATAAAAGAACGAAAAAGCAACCTGTACTCCTTGACTGGTTTGATTGTGTGCTTGTGTTGCCAGCATTTTGACTTGTAAGAAAAAAGTGTGGGTCTCTGTGTTGGTAAATGTCAGGCCACTGGCCACCTGGCACTTCATGGCAAGAAATTTCAACATATTTTCTTGGACACTTAATGTGTGATATATGTCACACTTCACGTGATTGTAATACTTACCAAGTTTTATTTGTTTATGCCATGCTCGGTGACCTTGATATCAAGATTGCAGGGATTTAAAATGGTTAAAACTGACGGTTTTCACAATAAGTTCTTGACCGATCAAGATCAAGCTTTGCAACACACGTTCTAAACAAGATGATGCACACAACGTTGTGTGCCAATGTTTGTGTAAACTTACTTAGATAAACTAATTTGGTGTGATGTCAGCAGTACATTGTTGGTCTGGTATCTTTATAGACTCTGAATCCTTCCATGCCCTTGCTGGCATGATGATTCCACTGGCCTCTCAATATTCATAACTTGTATGAAAACTTGTAGTATAATGGTCAGTGTTAATTTGTTTGGCCATCCGTATAGCTGTAGTAAACACTTGAATGTGACGATTTTCTTGTACATTATAAATACAATAATGTCACACTTTGCATGTGTTCTTATTTTTTTAAAATTAATTATATGCTCATTCAGCTTTATTGGTTCGTACCACTGTCAGTATCCTTGACTTTATTTCAAGGATACTTTGACATCAGTTAATACTGAATTTTGTATGTCTTGGTAAGTATTTGTCTGATTAAGTTCAATTTTGGCACATTTGTGTGTGTGTGTGTGTGTGTGTGTGTGTGTGTGTGTGTGTGTGTGTGTGTTTGTGTGCTTGTTGATATTACAAATCTGCACATAATTATTAGAAGTATTACCAGTACAAATTATCCACAAAGTAAGTCTGTGGGTGTGATGCGAATATGGCTGGCCTTGCTGGTAAGTGGCTTGTATTGCCATTCCAGTAAATGGTTTGAGTGAGATTCTGCATAAACTTCAACATGGTAGACATCTTGCGTGAACATGTTTACAGTAAAGGCTTGGTCCAAATTCTGGACAAGAAGGGAAAGTGGCTGGCCATCTTATTCAGCCCAAATAAATGTATGTGTTAATATATTGTATATATTGAACATTGACAGTGAAATGAATTTCTTTTGTTCGCTAGATAATTACTGTTACTCTGGCTTTTCACCTTTCGCCCTGATACTACAGTCATGGCTGACTTGGCGTTAAAAGTCGGTTATTTCTGGATTTCCACAACAAAGAACGTGTTTGACAGCGAATCAGCGTACCAGGGGGAGTAACTAGGAGACTAAAAACAAAAACGCAAAAATCAGGAGTTATATCCCTTCCAGCTATTCTGGCCGAGCTTCCAACCAGGTGTAGCGCTAACCAGTCTCTCGCTGATCGTATTTCATTCTTTCTCTTCTTTCTTTTTTTTTTTTTTTTTTTTAAAACAGAAAAGAAAAAGAAAAAGGGAACAAGCCGTCCAGAGGATATATAAACACTCCAGCAAGATTTGTTGCTGTATAATTTTTATGATGATGTGAAGTAGAGCTTCATGTCCTTGAATGTTGGTTGACGTATTAGGGACAAACTGTGACCATTGCCAAAGTATGGTTCAATGTTGCTTTATGTCCACAGAAATCATAAGGCTCATTAAGACGGAAAGCCCAGGACAGCCACCTTGACTTTCACACAGCTCCAGAACTCTGTATAATTTTTGTTACTGCTGGCTGCTTTTCAAGTAACGCTTTCGTGTGTTTTTTGTTTGTGTTTTTTGTTTGTTTTTGTTTTGTTTTGTTTTTTCTCCAGTTATGGAAAATGATGAGTGCATGAGAGAAATACGTTTTGTTAAAAGTACATCCAACTTTTTACTTGGTTCTGTGCAAAAACGAGCTTCACAACGTGCGATTGTTTTTCCGCAAACTAAACAGTGTCCCTTCCACCCTCTCCCCCTCCCCAAGAAAATTTGGGACTACTGGACGGTGTGTGTGTGTGTGTGTGCAAGCAAATGGGAAGGAGAGAGAGAGTGAGAGTGAGTGAGTGGGGGGAAGGGATTGAGAGACACACACACGTGTGTGTGTGTGTGTGTCTGTGTGTGTGCTTGCAAGCAAGAGAGAGTGGGGTGGGGGGGGGGGGGGGGGGGGGGAGAAGGTGATAGAGAGGAGAGAGAGAGAGAGAGAGAGAGAGAGAGACACACACACACACACACACACACACACACACACTCACAAAACACTCAATAGTTTCATGAACATTTGTCTTTTTATTTGTGTATTTACAGTCATGAGGAACCAATTAAAAATGTGGCCTACTGCAGACATGTGGATTCTGATCAGTGGACACTGACAAACCCACAAGATAATCGACCCAACAGACAGAGGCAGTTGTAGGGTCCCCCACTCCAGCGTCGGCACACCTTAGTCTCCTCACTCTGCTATTTGTCAACAATAAACAAACAAAAGAAGAACCAAGCGAAAAAGGATAAAAGTCAAACAAAAGGACATTTGTGTGATTTTCCAAGAAACTCACCAGCTTGGGATTACATCAAAAGCTCTTTAAAAAAATAATAATTATCCATCAATAGTTTTAGTAGGGCTACCCAACTGGGTGCTTTTGCTGGTAATCTCATAGACTTGGGGGGGGGGGGGGGGGGGGAAGAGAGACAGAGAGGCTTTATATGTTTGTTCTGAAAGAGAAAAATAATGGCAGCCTAAAACACAAACAAAAGCACTACTGAATTTACAGCAGCAGGGTCGCTGTAGGTATTGAAGAAGAACTGAAGAATGCAATGTCAAATGTTTTAAACACGGACAACTTTGAATACTGTTATGTCAGACAAACGGTTGATAAATATTTTCTTCAAATATACAGAGAGCGGTAAAAGATGGGTCATGAGAGATAGGGAGAAAAACCAGCGACTTATTATACAGAGTAAAACAAATTACTCATCTTCAAACTAAAGCTCCAATAACACTTGGCAGAACATGATGTGGCCGGCCAATCACAAGAAAAAATAAAAAGCATGTTGGAAAATATCTATCATCGATATATAGACTGGGTGGAACCCACTTCACATACATATGAAAACAAACCTTTACTTCACAGAACTCGCTCACCTGCTAAATGCAATCATCAATTTAGTTAGAGCCGTTTTCAAGCAAAATCATCCATTACGTAATTTTTCTTTTGCTTCTTACTCAAGCAACCAAGCCACTCCACAAACTCTCTCTCTCTCTCACACACACACACATACACACACACACACAACACACACACACACACACACACACACATATATATACATGTACAAGCTGTTGAAGATGTGTTGACTAATTATACAACATACTTTTTTTTTGTACAGCAGATATATTTTTCTTTCCAAAAAAATATTTCAATACTTTTCTTTCAATATTTACGGGTGGTATTTCAAGTATCAATCAAATGGTGGTACAGGTTCTGGCCGGAGACCAGCAATGCACACTTTTCGTACACACAATCAGATGGTGGATGTGTTGTCCAACGAAGCATGTGTTGCCCAATAATGACTACAGTGCCGTACTTAAACGCATCCTGTATTTGCGACTCAAATGCTCCAATCAAAAGTGCCTTGAGGTTAAGTCTGCATGTGGTAAGATTGAAACACTCAAAAGAACACTTATTCTAATTAGAAAACACAAAAAACATGAACATTTTTTCATGTTTTTTGTGAGAGAAAAACTTTCACACAACACACAGACAATACACTTGCAAGTGATAATAATTAATATAAGTGAAGTAGATCAAATTTTACTCATATCATCATTTACTAGTGTATTATCTGTTTATTGACTGAGAAAGGTGTTTTCTCTGAAACTTTGCACATGGTTTGTCTTTCAATGTTTTCTGTGTTTTGATCTTGTTTTAGAATGCTAGCAGTCAACTTTGTTTCAGATTTAATTTAAAAAAACTCTTCTTCTTCTTCTTTTTTCCAGTGTGAACTAAATTAGGACTGCAGCATGTGTCATAGAACATGGCAGGAAAGACACTGACCTGTTCCCTCATCTCATTGTGCCAATGGGTGGTCATGGTGTTGTTGACACGCAGTGCCTGGATGGTAAAGGAAGCAAAAATGCTGGGGGGGGGGGGGGGGGGGGGGGGGTGCTGGTGAGAAGGTTAACCTAAAAAGTGACAGGATGAAGTTTCAAATACACCACCCAGTGGTTCAGGTGTCTTCAGTTTTCACATATTATCATCATCATTATGAACTGATCATCCTCAGTTATTCTTGTTCTGTTTCTGTTCTGTTTCACTTGCTGATGCAGTACTCCCCCAATAACAAAACAGGGGGTTGGGGGTGGCATATACCCCACCATTAAGTGGGAACATGCACCCAGATTGAAGGGTGTGTATGCACCTGTCAATTTCACAAAATGGGACGCAAAGATAAGAAGCTGATGGATTTTGTCTCACTGAACAAATCAAAACGTGCATTCCATTTTTTTTATCTTGAATTCATCAACCGTAAGTGCAGGAAAATAAATGACAAAGACACAAATGAATAGTGACTAGACGGTGAAAATCAAAAACCATTGTAATTATATACATGTACAATTATCCAGCACAACAATGAAATCAACCAAATTTACTACTGTGTGTTTGGGGGTGTGTGGGGGTGGGGGTGGGGGTACATGTGTGTGTGCGTGAGAGAGAGAGAGAGAGAGAGAGAGAGAGAGAGAGAAAAAAAAGAAGATGTTCTTAATCATGCATGTTTTTTCTTCATAGCGACTAATGAGAATGAATGTGACTAACATGAATACATGCACACTGAACAGGACTGACTGTATGCAGTATATCTATCATACAAACCAACCTAGAATCTCTGACTGATAAAACAGCCACTTTTGCATACCAGTCTGTGTTGCATAATGCTCAGAATACAAGCAAAACGTTGGTTTTGTTTCTACAGATCTCTCTATGCATCTTTCTGTTTCAACACTAACCAACTAGTGAGTTTAATGATTGTTTTGCAAATATCATATGGACCAAATTTCAGTTCATAAGCAATGTATGATAGGCTTCATGGCAACATTTTGGGCAAACAGAAAGTGGCAGACGATACATGCACTGAAGTTATACCCAAACTAACACTAAATAATTATTAAAACTAAATGAGTTCTACCACCTGCTTCAAAATCAATGTGTACTTTGAATATGCACACAGGCACAGCACCGTACTTGACAGCTATAACATTAATAACATTTACAAAAAGAAAAGAACAAAAAGAATGTACAGATTTTGTGTGTTATTTTGGTCAACTGATTCACGTCAAATCTGTGGCTTTTAAACTAACAAGCAGACGACTAAATGCATAGTAGTCTTCACTGGACAAGCCAAGGACAAGTGGTACCAAGAAAAATACCACGAAATACAATTAGAAGCACAGCACAATACTTGCACAGAATTTCAAAAACAGACACACCATAAAAACACGAGACAAGCCAAACACGTTGCACAAACAATTGCATTTCAGAGTGAATGAAAAGAAATAGATTAAAAAAAAGTTGAGAAATATAAACTAGGCACATGTTGAATAAATAGTTAATCCATGGCAAGCGAAAGAATTGGGCCTTTTCCAGCCAGTGAACATTTCTCATGACACAACATGACAACACCACTGACAGTGTAAAAACCAGCCAAAGAGTTCTCGTTCCTGCTTTACTCAGTTCAAAATTATCCCCAAGGAAGATTTTCTCTTCTTCTATTCTGTTCTGTTAATAACCTGCAACTTGATAAAAAAAAGAAAAAAGAAAAAGGGTGACTCGAAATTCAGTCCATGTCTCACATTCCAAAGAAGAGGTTACAAGAGCTGTAAGTTTATTTGTCAGTCAGTAGTACTTCCCCCTGCAGGTCTGGGATCTGATGTGACATGAGATTACTCTCATCAAGATGTACTGTGAAAAAAGTAAAAAATAAAAATAAAAAAGAAGCTAGTAATCCGATATCTAGCTGTAGTATGGGGGAGTTGAGCACCATTTTGAGGAAGAAGAAAACAGACACAGCAGCGGTATTAATTTTATACCGTCTTTTTCTTCTTTGTTTTCTTTTTGATTCACATACAACTGTGCTGACTTGTTTCATGTGAGTTTGGAAAGGGGGGGCGGGAGGCGCTTAGAAGAGTAATTTCCTTGGATAAACAGGAAAACAAATGTTTTTGTTTGAAAAGTACGTCACTTCTCACTCAGCTAACGTTGGCAGCATATGAATAACACAATCTTGAGTAAATGCATCTTGAAGTTTCATAAATCTCGATCGAAGCACAGCCAGTGTTCAGTTTAATGCTTTCAGAATTCTGAGGGATTCCTGGGGAAGTGTTGTAACAAAGCTGCACATCACACACTGATAATGCTGCAGACCACTTTGTCTTTTTCTGTCCATCATCAGTGCCATGTGTGAAGATCAAACTTGGTTAGCACCACACCCAAGTTGAGTCGGCATGCTTCCTTCTAAACAAAATGTCTGTGGAACTGATTTCTCCATGGCAATGTCTGGCACTGTTTTGTGACCAGTGTTTTCAACTTACATGGTGTAAAATACCATCAATAAATCCAGCTACACCGAGTTTTGCATGTGTCACAGTGTTTGTGAGAAAATGCACTATTACACAATCCACACCAATACTGTTGCATAGCCAGACCCATCATGTCCTCTGATGGCATGCACACCTGCTACCATTTGACCACTGCTCTTAATCCTAGGTGGTGCCTGAGAGGTAGATAGCTGGCAGATGGACCACTGATGCTGGTGGTGGTTTGATGGTGGGAGTGGCTGTGCGTGTGTGTGTGTGTGTGTGTGTTGTGTGTGTGTGTGTGTGTGTGAGTGTGTGTATGTGCATGTGCGCATGCATGCACGCATGTGTGTGTGTGTGTTTTATAACTGTCTCAGTCTGTATCACAATAGACATGAACACCTCGCGTGTCTGAACAGGCAAATTGATCAGTGTTAGCCTGCTCCATGTGGACAAAGCTGTGCATTTCAGAGAACACCACACTGACTGCACCCAAGAATCAGCACAGAGAGACTGAAGCAGCATCCATTTCTGCATTACCGAAGTAGCAGACTAAGTCTGTCTTCTCTTGGAGACGTTTGTCTGCACAAAAAGCCCTGATGGTGTTCCAGGATACAGCATTGCAAAGTAAGCTGCGGAGCACAGTCACCAGTAGAGCAGCTGTGTCAGTGAAGACTACGCTGGTGATGGGCACAAGTCACGATGACAGGAAGACCGACCCCAGCAGGAAAAAATGGCTGCATGTGTTGATGATGACAAGCTAGGGACAAGGAAAGCATTTCAAGCGAAGCTAAAGCTCTGCGGTGATTTCACAAAATGAAGCTGCTGGGCTTTGGCTCTCGCTGTCGTGGTGCACAGGGCCAGAGTTTTCCTGCTGTTCCATCCAACTGCTTCATCATAAAGCTTAGGCAGATGTGGGTCGCGTTGCGTAGGACACGTGAAAGAAAGACACAAGCCACCCTGGTCTCATGGCACCCTCACACGTCAACCGGCTTGCTGCGGGGCATACACTGATGGCCACAAGCTAGCGTTTGACGTTCTCTTAAGCTGTCAGCCCGGCAGGTTCCGGGAACACTCGGGTTATCTGGCAGCGACCTGCTGATGCTGAAGACACGGTCCCCCACAAGCATCTGTGTCAAGACAAGTTTCTCATCCACAACATGAAGACATGTCCAGTCCTCATGGGGTCACTGTAAAGCGCGTACTGACTGGTTGCAGGACATACTGTATCACAACCAGGAGCCAATGTCTTTCTCCAGCACAGCGGCAGCGTCCATTCTGCCCATGACCCTGAGGATGTTCATAAGGTCAGTGACGGCGGACTCCTCACGGTGTCGGGCCTCCCACAGGTCCAGGATGTGATCCGTTGGGCTGGCTTTAGTTGCAAAGTAATTAATGTACCTGCCCACACACAAAGGCAAACTAGGGTCTCAGGCATTTAATCAAATAGGTATGAGCCTAGTATTGCCAATTACAAGGCCAAAGCCAAAGATTATTTAGTCCAGTGTATTTAAAAAATGTTCTGGAATTACTGATGCATCAAGGGCAAAACACTGTTTAAAAAATAAACATTTTACCCCTTACCACTGGCATTAACTGATCAGAGAGATGACACACTGTTCAAAGACAGGCCTTGTGGTGGCGATGTTGGTGTCTATCATGTGAGACTGGCAATTTCCTCTCATTTCCAAGACCGTGCAAAGACTCTTATGGTTACCTCCCTTGTACCACAGACCCAACACAAACACAGCAAAACTCGCTTGTGCTGATTTTGCTGATAGAGTTCATTCTTTTCTCATCCTGCAGGCTATGACAAAGCGCTAGTATAATTCTTTACACTTGCATACATGGACAGGGTGATCAGTGATGAGGCCAAGCCACTGACATCTTTTGTTACTGCAACTTGGCCGATGCTGAGCTGTCCCACAAAAGGTTGGTGGCACAGAGCAAAAACACTTGCTCTCAAAAGTCAAACTTTACTTAAGCACAATCGAGTGTGGTCACGGATGGATGGGTGAGCATTACGTGCTATGCTTTGCACCCATCCTGGAATTTCTCCAGAGTCAAATTATGTGCATACTCTACAAAAGCCCTTCAGTTTAGGCTATAAATCGAGGTCCCCTGCATAATATATACACAAGCAAAAAGTATCATACGCAGTACGGCATCAATTACCTGTCCACAGTGAGAGCCTGTGCCAGCATCCTCCAGTCATTGCCACGGGCGTTGGGAGGATCCAGCAGCATGCACAGCTGACAGCGTATGTGGGGTGGTAACCTGTCACAGCCAACAGACCGTTTGCTTCAACACTCGCAACACACTCAAAGTCAAATGCTACTTGTTTTAAAGGCGAAATCATGATTGAACATTAGCGGGTAATTTCCATTGAGAATGGATGTTTTTGAACAAAACTGTACAATAACGCTGATCATTACTACTGCACAATAACATTGACCACTACCAAAAGAAAACGGCTATTTCTAGAAACTGGACATGCACGTGTTCATGGCCCAAATTCAGACACACACGCATGCATGCATCCACAATAGTGTGCCTGCACACACACACACACACACACACACACACACACACACACACACACACACATACACACACACTTGTTTATTTTTTACCTGAAGACTTGTGCGGACGGGTCTAGGGTGACCATGGAGCTGAATCCAGAACTGGAGTTGGTAGAGTTGGTGTTGACGGTGGATGACCTGGCCTTCATCGTACCTCCTGCTGCTCCGGACTGCACTGGTGTCCCCTTCTGCATCACACACACAACCACACTGACACTGAATCTTCTGCATCACACACACAACCACACTGACACTGAATCTTCTGCATCACACACACAACCACACTGACACTGAATCTTCTGCATCACACACACAACCACACTGAATCTTCTGCATCACACACACAACCACACTGACACTGAATCTTCTGCATCACAAACACAACCATACTGACAGTGAATCTTCTGCATCACACACACAACCATACTGACAGTGAATCTTCTGCATCACACACACAACCACACTGACACTGAATCTTCTGCATCACACACACAACCACACTGACACTGAATCTTCTGCATCACACACACAACCACACTGACACTGAATCTTCTGCATCACAAACACAACCATACTGACAGTGAATCTTCTGCATCACACACACAACCACACTGACAGTGAATCTTCTGCATCACACACACAACCACACTGACACTGAATCTTCTGCATCACACAGAACCACACTGTGACTGAATCTTCTGCACCACACACAGAATCACACTAACACTGAATTTCTGCATTGCATACAGTACTACACACTGATGCTGAATCTTCTGCATCACACACAGAACCACACTGACACTGAATCTAGCCTACTTCAGCCTTGCTTCTCTCTCTCTCTCTCTCACACACACACACACACATCGTTGGCACAATTTGCCACTGACATTGCCACTGCTGCCGTGCTTCTGCACCATAGACAGTTTTAAAGTGACGCTGACCAAGGCGCTACCTCCTACATCACACACTAAGGCTCACAAAACGTCAGTGACGCTTGACTTTAGAGAAAAGAAGTGCTCACACGCAGAGATGCGTGTTTTCGGTGTATCTGTACTCTACCAACAGCCGAGCAACACACAACCCCATTAAAAAAATTTTTTTATTATTTTTTAAATGCACATGAAAGATACCCTCCTTTGCCAATAATCGGCAAAAACAAAACAACCCATTCAGGCGAAAAGCGTATTAAAAAACCACTACCAAACAAATCCGTGCCGCCACTGGGAACGGCTGGAGAGGCCGGGATGAGTAAGACAGTGGGCTGGGACTGACATAATTGGTTCTGTCAGCTTCATATCCCTGCCCGTGTTTTGCGGGCTCAGGCAATTGCCGGCAATGTGCAACAGCACCACGTCGTGGAGGACGTCGTGGTCCCGGCCCTGGAGCCCAGGCTGGGAGAGCGGAGCGCCGCCAGGCTCAACACGCAGGGGGGACAATTGGGCGGAAATAGGGAAGGATGAGGGTCTCTTTAGACGGCTCCACGGGTGCCTTTGGCTGCCTGCTGGGTAGAACTCGACTTCAAAAGAAGGTGTACTTGACTGTCTATCTGGGAATCTCGGTTTTTGTTTTGTTTTGTCTTTGCTGTGTTTACTGTTTTAAATCAGGGGTTTGCCTGTGCTCACTTCAGACCAGTTTTCTCAGGAAAGGCATGTCCTTAGACTGCATGTTGTTACGACGGGCTTTTTTTTCCTCTGTCTCCTGTGAAATGCCCGTGTGAACGTACACGATGAAGATTTCACTACTATATAGATTATGCAAATCATGATTAAGACTGACTGGCAGCGGAGAACGGACACAATTCATGTTCTTCAGAATCGCCGCCTTCACAAGTGTGTGTGTGTGTGTGTGTGTGTGTGTGTGTGTGTGTGTGTGTGTGTGTGTGTGTGTGTGTGTGTGTGTGTGTTAGAGAGAGAGAGAGAGAGAGAGAGAGAGAGAGAGAGAGAGAGAGAGAGAGAGAGAAGAGAGAGAGAGAGAGAGAGAGAGAGAGAGAGAGAGAATGAATGAATGAATGAATGAATGAATGAATGAATAAACTTTATTTTACGAGGGTAGTGGAGAAGACGAGAGAGAGAGAGAGAGAGAGAGAGAGAGAGAGAGAGAGAGAGGAGAGAGAGAGAGAGAGAGAGAGAGAGAGAGAGAGAGAGAGAATGCGTGTGTGCACGTGTATGAGAGTCACTGTGTGTGTGTGTATGTGAGTGTGTATGTGTGCGTGCCTGCGTGAGTTCGTTCGGCAGTGGGCGTTAAAGAGGAAAATCGTGGGAGTGGGAGAGCAGAGCAGAGCAGGCGAGCGGCGTGGCGGGTACTTGAGAGTGTTTATCGGGTGTAATCTTGCAGCAGGGTGGAGAGAGCCAGAGCGGGGAGGAAGCTGTTTACGGCCCCCTGTCCAGATTGCACTCTGATCTACGTCAGCCGCACGTGAAGCAAGGCAGACCCCGGCCTGACAAATCGGCCCGCGCTCGGCAAACTCTCGGCCACTACCGGGCTGTCTCTCTCTCTCTCTCTCTCTCTCTCCATCCTCCTCCTCCTTCCCACCTCGTATTTCCCCACCAGGTCATCAAACTGCATTTCGTGGACAATTTACCACCTCATGAAAATGGGAATTTGGGATCAAGCACTGCGGTCTAAGGTGTTCAGCTTCGGTTTATAACCCCCCCCCCAACACCCACACACACCCACGCACCTTTGTTTTTGTTGTTGCGGCAAATCTGGCTGTCAGCCTTATTAAATTTTAATATGTAGTTTAGAAATGACTACTGAGTTTCTGGTTTTACATTCATGAACATGTGATCATGCCATATATTCAGTCATACAAAGCCTGTGTCTGTATGGCTTGTTTCTGTAACCTGACAATATTTTGAAGACTGGTAGATTTTCACACGAGAATGCCCAGCTACGGACTGTGACACCGCCCATCCCCCCACCGAAATGTGCCTGTACTGACCAAGGACTGTTGCGTGGGTTTTTTTCCGGACGAATACTTGTTCCAGGACTGTTGTTTTTCTGAACTGGACCGGCCCAGCAGTTGTCCTTTCGGGTCAGGACTGTTGTTTTACTGAACTGGACCAGCCCAGCAGTTGTCCTTTCGGGTCAGGACTGTTGTTTTACTGAACTGGACCGGCCCAGCAGTTGTCCTTTCGGGTCAGGACTGTTGTTTTACTGAACTGGACCGGCCCAGCAGTTGTACTTTCGGGTCAGGACTGTTGTTTTACTGAACTGGACCGGCCCAGCAGTTGTCCTTTCGGGTCAGGACTGTTGTTTTACTGAACTGGACCGGCCCAGCAGTTGTCCTTTCGGGTCAGGACTGTTGTTTTTCTCGGACAAGTGTCAGACACGGGGCTGCTGTTCTGCCCGATCCAGCGTCGGGGACCAGATTACAATGCAACAACCACAAGACGATACCCGGCTACTGGAAACAAGGGCCTCACCACAACCTCGTCACAGCCAATCTCGCTCAAAGCGCCCCCTCCCCCTCTCCCCCCCCCCTTTCAATCGTTCTCCTCCATTCCTCTCGACAGTGACAATATCCCAGTCGAGCTGCTCCACTCAAGCAGCCGCTATCTAAAAAAAAAAAAAGAAAAAAAAAAAGAAGAAGAAGCAGAAATCCTCCGCCCTCTTCTTTACCCCAACGCCCTGGAGCCTATCTAGTTCAAAGCAAATGTATCTAATTGCGTGAGCACTGTCTATTCTGGGAAAACAGTCCCGGGAGGAGCACCTCCAGGCCACCCAAAGCAGTAGCGGTGAAATTGATCTTACACCAGAAACTTATTCACAACGGTCCTACAGGGGCATTACGTCTTTTTATCATCATCATCATCACATCATCATCACCCTCACCACAGTCATCATCATCATCAACACCAGCATCATTATCTTTACCATTATTATTCTTACAGTTTCCTGTTTTTTCTTCCCTCGGCTGCTTTTTTCCCCCCTTCCCCTTTCCGAATCCGTTCAATGTTTTGTGGTCGGATTTTTGTTTGTTTGTTTGTTTGTTGACTGGGGGAAATTTATGGTGCAGGTGGTCTATCGAGCTTCACGATCTCAGACGGTAACGGTGTTCAGCATATCCGCTGCTCCAGTAAAAGGTTTTTAAAATCTCATTCGAGAAAAGGACGCTAGCAGGCAGCCTGCTTTCAGCCAAAAGGTATGGCTGACTGCCAGGAGCGCCGTGTTCCTTGCCTCCTCGGCTTGTTGGTCGTTGCCCCTTCCCTCCAGACACCTAGGTTTCAGTGTACAGGTTTTCTACTGGGCTTTTTCAAACTGTGTGGTTTTTCTTTGTTTTGGTTTTGGTTTTTTACTTCCCTTTATAGTCCATTACTGTAAACTTCAACCCTTTAAACATGCATTACCCCGATTTATTGTTTATACTAATCTTCCATACTGTGAGTGTGTGATCTTTAGTGTCTGTTACGGTCAGAGAGCGAGAGAGAGAGAGAGAGAGAGAGAGAGAGAGAGAGAGAGAGAGAGAGAGAGAGAGAGAGAGAGAGAGAGAGAGAGAGAGAGAGAGTGTGTGAATGAGACTCAGTACATATGTGTGTGCATGCGTGCGTATGTGTGTATGCGTATGTATATATATATATAATATATATATATCTATATATATATATATATATATATATATGTGTGTGTGTGTGTGTGTGTGTGTTGTGTGTGTGTGTGTGTGTGTGTGTGTGAACAGCTTGCACCTAAGTCAACCGACCCTGTTTAAGTACACTAAACGATGTTCTTTATGAGGTCAGACATGCTGCTCGTGCCAATAGCGAACCGCCCACAAAGACTCGACTGCTGCACGTCACTCCAGTTAGCAACAATATACTATTCAACTCCAATATGAAACTACCCCCCCATCCCATCCCTCTCTTTTCATTGCCCCATCCCCCCCCCCCTCTTTCTTTCGTTCTTTTTTTGTTTTTGTTTAGTTTTGTTACATTTACAAAAGGAAGAACTCAAGAGCCAAAGTGTTGCACAGCAGGCGAAGGAAGACAATGGCTCTCCAGCCAGTCTCCGGGTCCCAAGGCGATGCGGACCGATAGAGCTGCCTCCCCGCCGCGCTGCACAGTACACGACACTCCGCCTTTGTCCGTCTTTTTCTTGGACGCCGTCCTACCAGAGACACTAGTATCTCTGGTCCTGCGGCCAAAGACGCCGCCGTCCTACCAGAGATACTACAGCAAGCAGTGTCTCTGGTCCTACCAAAGAGGTTCCTGTGTTTGGTCCTACCAGAGATACTACAGTGTCTCTGGTCCTACCAGAGTTTCCAGTCTCCGGTGAAGGGGGCTGAGGAGAGCCTGGCTGTTAAGGCATGCGAGCACACCGTCCTCTGCGGCCAGCACCCCCCTCCCCCCCCCCCCCCCCCCCCCCCGCCCCCAGGACCACCAGATCGAGATAAGCTTGTTGCCGGCAGTGCTGCGTCAGCGTTGCAAGCTTGATGGCTGCAAGGTGTGCAAAGCAGGGACAGCAGCAGGCGGCGGCTGATGTTCTGCAGAACGGCTTTGGGGATTATCTCGTTGCCATCCGAAGTTAGGTCACACGCGGCCGTAACGGCCCACCATATATACTCATCGGCGGCGCACCGGCTTCTTCAACCGTCGGTGATGAGTGACTGGAAGCTGATGTTGACGCTGCACGTGTGGAAATCTTTGAGACGTTCAAACTGACGTTAAAATGCAAGACTGACAGTCTACCACCTCAGGCGGAGGAGGGGGGGGAGGGGGGAGGGGGGGGGGGGGAAGAAGCCAGAGAGAGAGGGGAGAGAAAGAGATAGAGAGAGAGAGAGGGGGGAGGAATGGGGGAGGAAGGGGGGAGGTGTGTGTGTGTGTGTGTGTGTGTGTGTGTGTGTGTGTGTGTGTGTGTGTGTGTGTGTGTGTGTGAGAGAGAGAGAGAGAGAGAGAGAGAGAGAGAGAGAGAGAGAGAGAGAGAGAGAGAGAGAGAGAGACAGACAGACAGACAGACAGACAGACAGACAGACAGACAGACAGACAGACAGACAGACAGACAGACAGAGATTTTCGAGGCAAGGCGGAGTCAAATCCATCAGGACCAGTACATTTCTCATTCTATTCGCGGAGTTTGTGATCTCACAGGCCAGAGTTTCGGACTGATAGAGACCCAGTCCGAGACTGGCATCCGCGCCTGGCCATAGTATATGTGGTTTTCTCTTCAGAAAGGTTGTGGTTTGTGGACACTCTTGCGGCTTTGTCCCTCACAACTAATGAAACATTAAAATGGCTCTCATCGCTGCCCATCTTAATGCAGACGTCATTCTGGTGGCGACAGGTATCTAATCTCCCTCTTTCCCATACCTCTAGTCGCACGTCCGTGATAAGCCTAGGGTTTCTGTGGACGTAAAGCACCATGAAAGAAAAAGGATGACGACAGCCTGGTGTCATTGCCACCCAAGTAGGTGGGACTTGCCGGACCTTGTGTGGGTGATTAGCTGAGATACCGGCCGCCAGACAGCGGACAGGCAGAGTGTCTCTACAGATGGTTGAGGAAAGACACCTTCACCAGTACACTGGACGCTGGCATTGTCTGCACTACATCACACCGCAGGCGGCTGCGGAGAAAAGGCGCTGTTCTCACTGAAGTCAAGACCCTCAAATACTGTGTACTTGTTACATCTTTATCAGAAAACGAATGGGTTTCACGAATAGGTCACCATATAACAGACACGTCATTTTATATACTGAAAGGCCGCCAATTCTCATACACTGATAACAACAGCATTTCAAAAACACTTTCGCTCTGATCCACCACAAACCCCGTTTCTGAACTGAAGGGTGGAGGCGGGTGGGGCGTTATTATTACTGCCGGTTCCCACTGTCAGGTAAGACAAACAGACCTTCACAAGAGTTATAAACTTCAGACCCAATCAGCACCTGCGGCATGCACCCATCTGACCCCCTCCCTCCTCCCTTGCACTGCGCTGCACCCCGCCCCTGGCCCCGTGGGAGAAGGCTTGTTTATGCATTGCCGTCACCCAGTCCCTGCACTCATGGACACATACCTCTCGTACTGAATCCACTGCCTCCCTGCCACTTTATTGCCAGACTATTTCACTTTATTGCCAGACTATTTCACTGTATTGCCAGACTATTTCATCCACGACAAAATCAGTGGTAGATACTCCTCGTACCGATTCCGTGCATTCCCGGGCACTTTATTGCCAGACTACTTCACTTTATTGCCAGACTATTTCACTTTACTTTATTGCCAGACTATTTCACTTTACTTTATTGCCAGACTACTTCACTTTATTGCCAGACTATTTCACTTTACTTTATTGCCAGACTATTTCACTTTACTTTATTGCCAGACTATTTCACTTTATTGCCAGACTATTTCATCCACAACAAAATCAGTGGTAGATACTGCTCGTACTGACTGTCGTGCATTCCCTGCCATTTTATTGCCAGACTATTTCATCCACGACCAAATCAGCCGAAGTCGAGGTAAAAATGAAAATAAAGGAGAGGGGATAAGGGAGGAAGCTGTTTCGGTGCGTTCTCAGAGGGAAAGGCCGTTTCAAAATTAAATATTGAACATAAACATCAACGTGGCGATACGTTTTTCACTGGCTGGCCCCAAACTTCATTTTAACAAATAAATATTGAACATAAACGTCGACGTGACGATACGTTTTTCACTGGCTGGCCCCAAACTTCATTTTAACAAATAAAAAGAAGAAGATACACCACCTGAGATCTCACTTTGCAAGGAAGAATCAGCCATGTGGCAGAACAAACAGGGGGTAAGATGAAGAGACAGAGTGGGGTGGACGGGGGAGTGGGGAGAAGGAGGGGGCGAGGTGGGGGGGGGGGGGGGGAGTAAGAAAGGGGAAAGATGGTGTTTGTTGTGGATACACTGCTGACAAAGAATGTCCACACATGCAGCCAGAAAGCTGTTTTTACATGTGCAAGTAATGCAAGGAGAGATTAGTCTTGCATTTCCATGGGATTTGCTGGGGAAGGTAGTGCGTGTCCGGGGAAGGGGGTTGGGGGGGGGGGGGGGGGGCGGCAGTTAAGGGCTCAAATAGAACCTAACTATGCATGGCGGCATCAAAGACGAGTACTGCCGCATTCAGCACTGTGCTGGAATTGTGCACGGATTATCGTGTGCAGAGACCGGCAGACGCTTCACTGCTTTCCACACCTTGTCTTCCGGCCGCTCTCAAACGCGCGATGACCTCAGACACAATCCCCAGGATGAACAGACATGTGCACCAGCATCACAGATTGTGGTGTCGGTGATACTGTGTGTAGGGGTGGGGTGGGGGTAGGGGTGTGTGTGGGGCTGTGCGTATGCGTGTGTGTGTGTGTGTGTGTGTGTGTGTGTGTGTGTGTGTGTGTGTGTGTGTGTGTGTGTGTGTGTGTGTGCGTGCGCGCGCCTGCGTGTATGTGCGTGTGGCGTGCGCGAGTTGTGTGTGTGTGTGTGTGTGTGTGTGTGTGTGTGTGTGTGTGTGTGTGTGTGTGTGGTGCGCTGCCGCGTGTGATGTGCGTGCGCGAGTGTGTGTGTGTGTGTGTGTGTGTGTGTGTGTGTGTGTGTGTGTGTCTGTACGTGTGCGTGCGTGACTGTGAGTGTTTGTGTATTGGTGTGTGTATGCGTGTATGTGTGTGCGCGCGGGAGTGTGTGTGTGCGCGCGCGAGCGTGTGTGTGTGTGTGTGTGTGTGCGTGCATGCGTGATGTGTTTGTGTGTGCGTGTGTGTGTTGTGTATGTGAGCGTGCGTATGTGTGTATAGCGTATATGTGTGCACATTAGGTACAGGTACATTAGGTAAGCGGGTGGCAGGCCACACAACGGAGGTGGCTATCTTCAAACACCAGCAGCCACAGACGCCCAACGCTGTGTGGCCCGGCGAAGCAGAGGAGGCTTCACTCCATACCGCTCATAACTGTGTCTTCGCCTTATTACGCCAACAATTAGGCTCCTCACCTCCACACCACACAGTTGCCAGCTGAGCTCCGGCCCTGGATGTCGGCAGACCTTGGGAGCCGACGACAGCTTTATTGCAGAACGTTCTTCTTTGTGGGAGGAACGCTGCTAACATTAACTCTGCATGCTGGCTACACATGCTGAGGGCACTCGCGTGGCTGGCATGGGACTGGCGAATCAACCCGCTGCGTTGAGCGCTTCAGGGGGCAGCGCTACTTTCGTTTTATTTCTCTGGAGCTCGTTGGCTCCGTGTTATTTCGGGATCTCAAAACGTTTTCCGGGACCAGGTAACTCTTCTTCAATGTAATCTTTAGTTTTGAACGAACAACGCTCTAAGCCGAGATCCGTCTCAAAGTTGGGGGAGGGGCTGGGTATGGGGGTGGGGGGCGAAGGGGAAAGGGGGTGGGGGGTTATCAGGGAGAGTGATTCCCAACCAGCTCTACCAACCAAACCCCCCCCCCTCCAAAAAAAAAAAAAAAAAAAAAAAAAAAAAAAAAAAAGAGGGGGTGGGGGTGGGGGTGGGGGTGGGGGGGGGGGGGTGGGGGGTGGGGGTGGAGATGATACATTATCACACAAGGATAAAGTTTTAAACACAAGCCGGCTGTTTTACCTTTTTACAAATCTGTCTCAGAGAGAGAGAGAGACAGAGACAGAGAGACAGAGCGAGATGCACACACACACACACACGCACGCACGCACGCAGGCACACACACTCACTCACTCACTCACACACACACACACACACACACACACACACACACACACACACACACACACACACACACACACACACACTCACTTACTCTCTCTCTCTCTCACACACACAGACACAGACACACACACACACACACACACACACACACACACACACACACACACACAGACCGGGTCCTGGTTGCCGTGACTGTCACTGACCTCCTTGAAGTTGGTGTTGATGCTGAGGAGCTGCCTGTTCTGCAGGATGCCCTTCTGGTACACCTGGATCTTGCAGGCCAGGCGCGTGGTGCCGCGCTCCACCAGCTCCAGACTGAAGGAACAGTGCAGGTTGTTCTGGTTACCGCTCCAGATGTGTCGGAACGGAATCTCCTGCACGCACCCAGACACAACACAAACGGACATGAGATCATTTCCGGCTCTGTAGTAGTAGTAATAATAATAATAATAATAATGGAAATTTGTAAAGCGCCTACCCCGCGCCTCAAAGCGCTGAACAAATACAACACACATAATGTACATCGAGATGGAGAACGGTATCCGGAACTTAACGAAAGCTAACACATTGCTACTGCATTGCTAATAATGAAGCAAGAAGACTAGATAAAACCCACTAACGTCGCATCCTCAACTGAAAAGATGCCAGCTTAGAACAGCATGCTGACTTATATTCCACGAAAATGGAACCCCACACCTCTTTGGACAACGTGAAGCGTACAGGACAACCACAGTCAGTGAAAACAATGCTGAGCTACTGAAGGCTAAAACGAAAAGGTCAGAAACAGACATCAGAACAAAACAGCAACGAGCATGAGCTCAGTGGGCAAAAACTCGGAATGCTGGAATTTCTAGCTCAGTGGTTTTGCCGTGTCTGGAACTGCAATGTCCCCGCCCCTCTAGAAGACCGTGAAACACTGCAATCTGCATTGACCTATGCCGTCGTCCGCTTTGGTGCCGTTCTCGTCAGACCTGATCCGACAATAAGCAGCTGCAGAGTGGCACAACTCAAGGCCGCTATTCTGTTAGATCTGTCAGTAATCCCAAGATGGATGAGTTGCATCCACACTACCACAGCCTGCCGCTCCACCTCCCCGGCCCCGCACCTCCCCACCCACTCCCATATACACAGACAGACAGACAAACGCAAACACACACACACACACACAAACACGCACGCACGCCCACACACACACACACTACAGGTGCATAAACGTGCACTCAAATTGTAAACGCGCACACGCACACACACACACACACACACACTCACTCACTCTCGCATAATCGTGCACTCAATCTTGCACACACAGACACACACACAGCCACACACACACACAGACAGACACAGACAGACAGACAGACAGACAGACAGACAGACACACACACACACACAAGCTCCGACAGCCCCTAAAAACGATAGGCTACCGCTATTTGATAAAGCCGTGAGCGGCCATCACAATACATCAATAGGGCAAAGAGCGGGCCATGGGGCGGCTCGCGGTGAGAGAAAGCACTGCACAGAACCGCCGTGACGTGCACAGCCCGCTGCCTGTCGGTCCTCACTGACGTAACCATGACGAAGGTGAAGCATTATGTTCTCATATACAGACATATAACCCTGGGAATGCGGCCTCGGCCAGGCTTCCCGCAACGAATCACTCAATGAGAACAAAAAAGAAACTAAAGTCATTTATGGATAACATCATCACCATCTGGATAAAATCAGAAGTCGCACAACTGGCATCCTTTCGCCGCATCCTTCTAATACGAGACACACCGAGATGAAAGAGTATTTATACCCTGATGTCGTTGCAGCGTTCCCCAGCGGAGCACTCTGAAGGTCACCCGGCAATATGCACAGTTTGTACACTGTACTGGCATTCCATAGGGTGAGGGGACTGCGTGCAATATACCCTTAAAAAAATCTGCGCCGAGGCATAGTTCAGGAGCTGTGTGAGAGTCGAGGTGGCCGTCCTGGGCTGTCCGTCCTAACGAGCCTTCTGGTTTCCGTGGACGTAAAGCTATATTGAACCATGCTTCGGCACTAGTCTCAGCTTGTCCCTAATATGTCAACTGACATCTGAGGACATTAAGCAACACTACCTACCTGCCTACCTGCGCCGAGACTCCGCGTCTAGATCGAGTCGCGCCGTTCACAGGGCAGACAGGGCTTGCGCCGCTCGGCAGTGCGAAGAGTCAAGCTTCCCGATTTCTAAACACTAACTTACAAACCACACGGGCGACGTGATCACAGGAATCGGCACGCAGCGCAAACAAAGGCTGTCAGCAAGATAAACAATCAGCCTGCTGAGACAAGAGTCCTCCAGATCCCAAACTGCCGGCATCATCTCCGCTCCAAAACCTGCCTCACAGTATCAGAGCAGGCTGACAGATGGCCAGCACTCCATTTTCATAAGCCCGCGTTCAGCCCCTGTTTTAGCCCATCATTTGTTTTTTCCCTTCACAGGCAGCGTGGCGGATTCCCTGTCGGACAAGATGATCCTACAGGAGTGAGAAGGGGGCGCTGCGCGAGATTGTCTTGGATAAAGAGGACGAAACACACACAAAAAAAGGAACACTGGAAATTCTCAGGAGAGAGAGAGAGAGAGAGAGAGAGAGAGAGAGAGAGAGAGGAGAGAGAGAGAGAGAGAGAGAGAGAGAGAAAAAAACTAAACTAAACTCCACAGAGGCTATTCGGGACGCAGAGCCAGCATTAAATGAAGACGCTCGGAACTGTCAAAACAAACAGAACGCAAGCGGCATACTGAATCTGCTATCAGGAAAAACCTATCAGGAACGGCCGTCAGAAAAAGGCTGGCAGAAGGAGCATCTCACCACCAAGAGAAACAGACTAATCAGAAGGCAAACAACTCAGTAGATAGCCTTTGTGAAGGGAAGCTTGTCGCGGGAGAACAGGCAAGCCTGGAGGGTGATAAGTCAGGTTCAGTCTTCCTCATGCACCATCCGCACGATTGTTTGTCCAGAGCTGGGGGGAAAGGCAGGAGCTGCCAAGTCCACCACAGAACATGTGCTTTAACACGTACATCTCACAGCATGCCTACCACTGCAGTGATCGTGATGCTGTGGTGTTGTGTTAAACAAAAGCAGGAAACCTCGCCGACACTCCGTCCCCTCTTGACATCACATCAGTGACGAAAGGTGTCCAGCACACGATGACCGCCTCCCCATTTCAGTAATTGAGTCCGTGCCAGCACAGTGCTGTTTCCGGTGACAACTCGACGTGAACGACCAGTCTAACTACAAAGCGTATTGATTTCTCCGCCTTTTCCCGTTGTGAATGACCACCATGCTCCAGGTCGCCATGAATGACGTAGTATAGAATTGCACTGATCGGCGTGCTCGTGGCCCTACTATCTCTGGCTCTGTCTGGAATGCGGTGTTTACTATACACGCCCGTGCCCTGTTCCGTCAGCTGTTGACACTCTGTTTTGTTTCCCCATCGTGTGTCAACCGATAGAACTCCTCCCTGTTTTATGCCACGCCGCACTATCTGGCTGCTTCCCCTCTTCCGGCCTTAAACTCGGCTCCCGAGTTTCACGTGCTGGTGGCTTCAGGCGCTCGTTCTGTCTGCCACCTCTTCTTCTGGCCTCTTCTCCTCTAACGTTTTTAACGTGTAGTTTTAAATTCTGTTCTTGTCGCACACTTCGAGAAGATAACTGCCCATTAGCGTTTGGACCATGTGTCTCCTTAGTTACTTATCTCCTTGACTTATCTTGGATCTTTAGGGATGTTGCACCCCCCCCCACCCCCCACCCCCAAACCTCCAGATGCAAGTGCATCGTCAACGATTTGCACATTCTGCAGACGGTTCCGGTGCACCGACACACTGTAGGACTGGTCTGAAAGTCGCGTTGTGCAAAGGCACGCGAAGTACAGCCGTAAATCCACCGGGGGATGGAGTAGAGAAGGGGGAAAAAAAACACAAAAAACTATCACCCTACATTGCGGGTTTGAGGGGATATGGGTCTGAAAGTCGCGTTGTGCAAAGGCACGCAAAGTACAGCCGTAAATCCACTGGGGGGTGGAGTAGAGAGGGGAAAAACCACAAAAAACTATCACCCTACATTGCGGGTTTGGGGGGATATGATGCTGAATTTACAACAAGCATATTCAAAACAAGACTGTGTCCAAGACATACAATGTCCCTCTGAAGCTGCCTTCTCCTTTCTCTCGCTTCTCCAACCGAAACCGCGTTTTCGGCCCTCTACTACATCCGACCTCATCTCCGCTCCCTTCTCCATTCTTTCTTCTCACAGAGTGTCTTCCTCGCTTTTTTGGGGTTGCATTCCATCTTCATCTGCCTGCTTCCTGTACAGCACTCAGGCAAATTAAAATCGTTACGATGCGGATCATCTTTGGTGGAGAGGTGATGCAAACACTTCCCAGTCACTTCTTGCTGGCTGGAGAAATCCATCGGATATCCCTTTGAGCTTCCCCGGGCGCCTCGGCGGAAACCCTTCCAGACTGAAGAGGGGCCCCCGAGATGCGCCTTGCTGGAGTCCAAGACGAGATCAAAGGCGAAGACGTGGCTCCCCAAATATCCACCCACAACTAGGGGGCGGAGGGGTAGGGTGGAGTGGGGTGGGGTGGAGTGGGGTGTCGCCCACAGACAAGCACTGTCCCCATCAATTAAAGCCCCTTCTTCGCGGGACTTTGTGTGCGATTGTCATCAAGTCGAGTGAAGAGGCACTCCATTCCGTTTAAATGGATTGCACTCAAAGCTGCCAGCACTAAGCTGTGCGATTCTGAATCTAAGTAATACAGCAACCTAACTGCACTCAAATCGTCTATGAATTCGTACAGAAAGGTCAAATACTTTGAAGCGAATCGGTGCGACGGAACGAAATCGGATTGAGCTGAGAGGACCACTGACTCACAAACCTGGACTCCCTAGCAAAACGAGCACGACTGACTTTCCACGGCGTTTGTTTTCTGTGATTGTGGCTCTAACACGTGTTTTGACAAATGCCCTTCGACAATTTTATCTCTCAGGCTGGTGTTTATTTTCCTCACCGCAGATACTTTCTGCCTAGCTTTGAAACTGCAGCCGCCCTCTCAGGTGCCGCATTCTTCCCTCGATACATTCATTCATCCTCCGTTTCTTAGACTTATTCGCCCTCGGCCCTTTCCGCTGCGTAAGAAGCCGCTCTGCGAACCTCTCACCGATCCTTGCTGCCGGCGGCGAGCTGTTTGGTCAGACAACAGTTTCAGTGGCAGGAAAAGCAGCAGAAGGGAGACGGAGACAATACAAGGGGCAGGAAAACAGCTAGGAGAGCAAAGCCAAGTCTGATCTACACATCAGAAGAATGAACTGGGAATATGGAGAGGGAGGGGGTGGGGGACCTGACAGAAGCAGGACACTATGTGAGAAGAAGGGGAGGGTGGTTGGGGGGGGGGGGGGGGGGGACTTCACATAGTAGCTTCAAAAACTTAGACCGCGGCTTCACACAATATCTTCAAAAACTTGGACAGCGACAGAAAGAAAGAAAGAATAATAATACACCGAATGAGTTCGTTCGTTGTTTTTGACGGCAGGGCCACAGAAAGAGGTCGCGAGAGTCCTCGACTTGAACCAAACAGTTGCCGAAGCAGACACTACCGAAGGTCTCCACGACACCATCCATCAAGTCGCTGTCTGAAATTGAACCAGCCCTGGACGTACCGCATGGTTCAACGTGGCCGCCACGACCAAACCCGACAACCGGAAAAGCAATATTGGGGTGGAGAGACGCAGACCAATAAGCCCAGCTTCCCAAGCGATTCTTCATTCCCTTCGCATTCCCTTCCTTCAGCCCGTGGCCCAGCGTACATTGTGTCCCTGCTGACAGCAAGCAGCTGTTGTCTTTTTACGACTGCACAGCGCTGAACAGAGGTGAGCTATTGGACACAGTCCGTGACTGTACATCATCTAACCACTTCTTCCTCCTGTCATGTGCGGACACAACGCTGTGATGGTGGTGGAAGTCAGGGCTGGTGCAGGAGTGGGAGGGTATGGGAGGGAAAGGAGATGGGGAGGGAGCTTTGAAGGTCTGGAAAGATCATTTAGATGTTTTGTACAGAGGAAAGATGAAGAACACCCTTGTTACACCAAACCCGCTGAAATGACGCCAGTGGAGTCAATAGACCGATTCGGCAGAATGACAGAGTGTAATTTAAACCCAGACAGGCGAACAGAACGACAGACAGACAGACACAGACAGGGAGGCCGACGTACAGGCACTGAGGCAGAGCGAAACAGCTACACCCAGCTGCATAGATGAAAAAGGTCAGAAAAAAAAGGTGCAGTGCTCGTCAGTCATGCTATACTGTATAGGATGAACCTTCTTCGTTGTCCCAAAAGAAAGAGAAATTAAAGATGAAATTAATTTGAGCTGTTACCGTTCTGTCACCTGTCGTGTAGGTTATATCTGGGCAGAAGAGCCAACAGTTACCCACTGTTAGCTCGTTTTTGAATTTTAACGTCCCGTTAACCGCATAGGGTCACCTCAGGACGACTAACACATTCACAACAATTATTATTCTTTCAGGCACACCAGTTCAAAACAAAAGCCGCTAAATCACAAGTCAAACGCTGGATCACAGTTCTGGACACAATACAGTCAACAGCAACCGCATTCAGGTCAAAAAAAGTCCCCCCAAAAGCACATCTCATTATTTACATTTCACTTCATTTGACTGAACCGACAGAAGTATGCCCTTGTGTACGAAGGAACCCCCCAACAATACCAATGCACTGCGTGGATTCAGCGCCGAGAGGCGGTAAAACAAAGGGAAAGGCAAGAAAGCGTGGAGACGTGAAGAGACTAGGTGCAGCTGGCTGCAGTGACTAAACAGTCTTTGCATTTACTGACCTGATAGCTGGCGGCCAGCTTGCTCCTCCAGCCCGCGGACAGCTCCTCGATGGTCAGGCACAGGTTGTGGCCGCCGTCCTGGAATGGAATTTGTTTGGGTTTGTCCACCAGCCTGCCGCCAAGCCGCTGCTCCACCTGTACCACACCCTGAAACACACCACCCACAGCTTAGCCAAGGCTTCAGTCTGTTTGTTTCTCCACAATGCCCTGAAACACACCGCCCACAGCTTAGCCAAGGCTTCAGTCTGTTTGTTTCTCCACAATGCCCTGAAACACACCACCCACAGCTTAGCCAAGGCTTCAGTCTGTTTCTCCACCAAGCCTGAAACACACCTCCCACAGCTTAGCCAAGGCTCCAGTCTTCTCCGCCAAACTTGAAACACACAACCCGACAGTTCAGCAAGGGGTTTTCTCCACCAAACTTGAAACATACAGCGGACATACAGGGGGCAGCTGGGCCTCGTGCAATACAGTCTGTTTGGGTTGGTCTACTGACAAGTTTGCAACGTCCCCCTTTCTTCCCTCTCTGTCCTCCCTCGACCACGTCCCGAAACACCCTTGTAGTGCAATGTAATGTAATGCAAACAAATTTATGAAGGGCCCACATCTAACGTGAGCCCTTAGCCGGAGCATAAAACTAAACTGGGTCAACAAAAGTGTGCAGACTTAACAGGACAATGGAACCCTACTAACTAAATAAAAAATATATTAAAAAACAAACAAAACAAAAACAGACACTATAACACATCATCCAACGTCTTTCTCATCACTTCCACCCTTGTCTTGTCTCTCTCACTAACAAGGGGTTGGCACCGAGTGGCACTCACGATCAAAGAGTCCCATCGCAATGGATAATATCTGATTAATGAATCTGACTGATCTTTTACAATGACATTCATACTGCAAAACACAAACAAGCAGGAAGTGGAATTACACCGACGGCTAAAGGGAAGAAAGGCTGCAACTCCTCTCACTATCCAATTTGAAAGGGCAAAGAGGAGCTCTGATTTAAATGTGCTAACTCGTCTTCCTCGGGGTCATCCAAGCAGAAAGATCCAGGCCGTTACAGACAGTGGATCAAACAATTGGAAAGAAAAGAAGAAAGAAAAGAAAGAAAATCCGCCCCACTCCCCCCCTCCCCAACAAAACAACAACAAACAAACAAACAAAAACAAAACAACGTCACAGACACACAAAGAAAATGTCACAGAATTGATTCCTCAGCAGCAGATTGCAGCAGTTAATCGGGTCGGCCAGCGTGGCCTTATTTACTGCCGACTGGCCAACATCGCCCAGCGGGCTCGGGGCCAACAAATTGATCAACAAATGACAACAAAGCCTTCAGGAACAAGGAGGCAGCAGCGGCAGCAGCAGCGCCTTAAACTGAGGGCCACTCCTGACGCTGCGACGTCACCGCCAAAACTCATTTCCCTATCTCCTCCACAGCCCCTTCTTTCAATAAGCCCGCCACAATATTTCTTCCTCCTCCGCGATATTTCTCTCTCCACCCCCCCACCCCCCCAAATCCCCACCCGCCTCCCCATCCTGTCCGGGCAGCAGACAATCTGCAGAGAGGACGGGTGATCGGAATCAACTTCGGCGTGAGAGAGAAGAACCCGCGTTGTTTCAAGAGTGAAATTTGATGGGGAGCGGAAAGTCGGGGCCAAATCAAACGGAGCTTAGCTCGGTTAAACCTGAACGGCTGGCTCGGTTGCGATTCGCGGCCCGACTGGGCCAAATCCACTTCATAAAGCCACCTTTGATGACTTGAGCAGTCGAGACCTATTCGATCAGAATTCATTTCCATGCCATTAGGTGTTGGGTGAAACGGCAACTAGTGTTGGAGCAGATAATCGAACGCAGATCGCGAAAACAGCCTACACCCCAATGGAAGACGTTTGAAAAGGTGGAAGTGGTGTTTCTGACCCTTAGTACCTATGGTGAAAGAATAAAAAACAAACGAATATATTCATTAGAGGATCAAATGAATGACATCGCTCTTTCGAATGAACTGCTCGAATAATCGGCGAAATTCACGAATTAAGCAAAACTTTGCGCTTGCTTAGTACATGTACTAGTAAATGGGAAAACAACAGTTAAAAGTAGATTACTTCAGACTTGAGTTCAGAGTGATTCTCAGGCAACGAAGAGGAGGACTGAGGAATGAGAAGAGGACTGAGAAAGAGGAGGAAGACTAAGAAGACGGCGGAGGACGATGAGGAAGGAAAGAAGAGACGGCTGAAGTGAGAACTTCTCAAACAGACCTAAGAGGAGGGAGGAGGAAGAGCAGGAGGAAGAAAGGAAGGAAGGAAGGTAGGTAGGAAGGAAAGACGGAAGGAGGAGTAACGGAGATAGGGCCTTGAGGGGGGAGATAAGACTTAGACCTAAGAGGAGGAAGGAAGGAAGGCGGGGGTAACAGAGGTGGGGTCTTGATGGGGTGGGGGGGGGGGGGGGAAGAGTTAAGAATTAGACCTAAGAGAAGGAAGGAAGGAGGTATAACAGAGGTGGGGCCTTGGGGGAATAGTTCAGAATTGGACCTAAGAGGAGGAAAGAAGGAAAGAAGCAAAGAAGGAAGGAAGGACGGAAGGAGGGGTAACAGAAGTGAGGCCTTGAGGGGGGGGGGGGGGGGAGTTCACAATTAGACCTAAGAGGAAGGAAGGAAGGAAGGAAGGAAGGAGGGGTAACAGAGGTGGGACACTAAGAGGGGAGGAGTTCAGAAGTAGATCTAAGAGGACGAGCAGGAGGAAAGAAAGAAGTAAGGAGAAACAGAGAAGTGGCCTCGAGAGGAGAGCTCAAGCACAGGCCTAAAAGAATGGAGGAGAGGAGGAGGCGAAGGAAGACTACAGCACAAGAAGACAAACTGCTCACATCCAGCGCGTCCTGTGTGTCCTCCACCACGTAGACACGGATGCTGTAGTCCATGGAGGGCGGCAGGGCGGGAGCGAAGGCCGCCAGTCTGTAGATTTTCACCGCCTTCCCACCGGGCACCGACTCTCCTATCAAGGCGTAGCGGTTCAGGTACTCTGTCATGATGTGGCAGTGGTTCGGGTCCAGCTGCGTGTACACCTGCGAGTTGATCGTCTCGTGGCCTAACACCACCAACCGCTGCGACAAGAAAAACATGATCCCATAAATTGTTCAAACCCAAAGAGATGCAGGATTACAACGTTATTATATATTTACCTTGTTCGTAAGTCACCACTGTCCTCTTCCATTTCACACGCGCACACACACACACACACACACACACGCACGCACGCACGCACGCACGCACGCACGCACACCCACACACCCACGGGCGCACATAAATTATGTAACGGGGAGGAAGGGAAGGGGTGGGAGGAGAGGAGGGCAACAACAAAAACTTGCATTGCAATCAGTACTGCAATGGTGCCGAGTTCTCCAGACGATTCCTACCTTCCACTGAGGCGGCTCGTCGAGAGGCGAATCACTGCGGTAGAGGGAGAGCACCCAGCTGCCCTGCCTCATGCTGGCACAGTGCTGGAAGGACAGGATGACGGGCTTCATCAGCACGATGCCGGGCGGTCCCACCAGCACCACGGGACTCAGGATGGTCTGGTGTTCTGCACGTCAAGCGACAACAATCATCACAGTGCCCAGCACAGCGCGTCTCAGCTGGTTAGAGACCAGGTCAGAGATCTGGGCCAAAGCGACCACGCTCACTACTTAATCAACGTTATCAAGACGGAGTCCCAATGGCTTGGGAGGCTGCACGTTAAATGTGTCATGGTTCAGTGACACGTCTGCCTAGCTCAGCCACGGTAGTTGATGATGATGATGATGATGAAGTGATGCTTAATGTCCTCAGATGTCAGTTGACATATTAGGGACAAGCTGTGACCAATGCCGAAGCATATAGCTTTACGTCCACGGAAACCAGAAGGCTCGTTAGGACGGACAGCCCAGGACGGCCACTTCGACTCTCACACAGCTCCTGAACTATGAGTCACGGTAGTCCAGTGGCACCAGTTTTAATGCCAAGAAAACCACAGGACTATCTCGCCAATGTCACAAATCTGGGAAAATCTATGAATACTGCGTTTGAAACACATTCACATACATAAACAGGTCAATGGACTTGGTATGGTGAGGTAAAAGCGGTTCTAAAACCGCTTTTAACACCAAGAAAGCCGAGGGACTGTCCCACCAGCCCCACAAATGTGAGACTGAAAACTAAAGATTGGCAAGGTCGAGACACATTCAAATACACAAAACGGTCCAAGCTCGAGACACATTCAAATACACAAAAAGGTCCATGTCACTTTCCAAGTTTTTAAAAAGAAGACCGTCAGGGCAGAACAACCATAGAGATAATGACACCTCTTTTAAGAATTATTATCCATGCCACATTAACTCTCCCTAGCCCTCGAAGGGAAGTCGGGAATGTCTGACGTCACGCTCCTGCCTGGAAACTCAGGGTTGTCATTTGATTCCCCATTTCTATATTCTCTCTTGTTTTTCTACCTAATCCTGTTGCTTTTTCTGTCTTGTTCTCTTCCTGCTGCTGGTTCATTCTCCTGATTTTTGTTTTTGCAGAAAATTCTCAAGTATTTTTATTAGAAGATAGACCTCTTTTCTTTGTCTTTTATCTGGTCTTGTTGAGCAGCCAGGAGATGATGGTAGGCTGTATGTGCAGAAAGCTGCAATATGGCACTGGTAGTTGCATTATATATTTACCTAACGAGGAAGGGGGCAGTGCGGGAGGCGGAGCAGTGGGGGAGGGGGGGAGGGAGTGAGTGAGGGAGGCAGTGAGGGGGGGCGGACAGTGAGGGAAGCAGGCAATGAGGGAGGGAGGCAGTAGGGGAGGGATGCAGTGAAGGAAGAAGGCAGTGAAGGAAGGAGGCAGTGAAGGAAGGAGGCAGTGACGGAGGGGGGAGGGGGAGGGGGGGGGCAGTAAGGAAGGCGGGGCAGTAAGGGACGGAGGCAGTGCCATACCACTCGTACCTGACAGTCGCGGTCTGTCTTTGTCGTCCCGACACACCGCCATGTAGATCTCCTCCATGTGTCCACGTTTGATGGCGCCCTCGGGTACAGTCAGCATCACACCTGCAACACCGTACACACACCGTCAGGTCAGTCGGGGCGCCAACCATATACACCACCAGCCACCCGTTATTCCCGCCACCCCCCACTTCGGCTAGCACACCTGTGCATGGTCATTCTCCACTTGAACAGACAACCTTGGTGAGTGCATGATACAGAACGAAGACGTATGGACGACAGAAAGTCCAGATAACACTGACAAAGCAGATCTCCAGTTACAGAAGATTTATTACTATTTGCAGCTCCCTTACTCCCACCGTGAGCTCTTTTTACCTTTCTTCAGATTAACAGTTCCCCTAAACGTATCTCTCAAACACTAAAGCAAGAGGAAGACGGATTTAAAGGGGGAGTGCCGGAGGCGGTAGTGTAGATATATAGCAGAACTGACTGCACGTGCTATTTGTTGGCGGAATCTTCCACATGGAACGCTATAAGCTCGGTGTTCCCTCACGTCTGTCGGGAAGTGAAATGGATTCATCTGTCCCCGAAGCGCCCAGTAAGTGGCCTGCCGCCTCGGTAACAGGCCACAGACGTTACATCAAAAATGCTGGCTGTTCACTTCGCTTTGCTGAGGGTCTCCTTTTCCAGCACAATGCTAGGTCGTGTAGGCCCCGTCACACTGCCAGCCGAGCTTGACTGAAAATGGATGTGTCTGTTGCGATTCGCAGCGGCAAGCAGGGACCATTGTGCAGTAGGTAAGAAGCTTTCGCTGCAGACGTTCCACGCAGACCGACGTGTTCTTGCAGCCTGCCCCTTTGTTTCTCCACGCCAGGGGAAACTGCGTAACGTTTCCATCTTATTTCCACTTACGGGTGGTCACATTTGTCAAAACTCGACATTGCTAATGTTGCATGTCGTAGATTTACGTGAACGCTGGTGTCGGCTGACAGGAGCCATGCACCACTCCACACATACACACACACACACAAATATATATATATATAAACACACACATATACTATATATATGTGTGTGTGTGTGGTGTGTGTGTGTGTGTGTGTGTGTGTGTGTGTGTGTGAGAGAGAGAGACCTGCCACCAAGAAATGAGTCACACAGTACCATTTGGAAATTCTGAGATGTTTCTATCAACAAAATGTCGAAAAGGTGCCGTTTCTAATGGTACAAACAGCATAAAGATGTCTAAATTGGTTATGGAATTATGGTTATTTGAAATCTGGTCACATTTGTAAAGGCAAAGAGAGAGAGAGAGAGAGAGAGAGAGAGAGAGAGAGAGAGAGAGAGAGAGAGAGAGAGAGAGAGAGAGAGAGAGGGGGGGGGGGGGGGGAGAACTATATGGCCAATATCACGATTAAAAACAACAACTTTCTTTAGGTACACTTGGGGTAAAAGGTCAGGAGGGGAGTGTGAAGGAGGGGGAGATTGGTGGAACAGTCTGTTTTGCTTTGTAGCTTTGTGCACGGTGAGGGCGTTCAAGTTCAGTGTGCTTTACGTCCACAGAGACCATAAGGACTATAAGGACGGGTAGCCTCGGGCGGCCACCTCGACTTTCACACAGCTCCTGAGCTCTGACGGTGAGCGAAAATGAACATGTCCATTTGTATGGTTGGTGGCAGGGCAAGAGATCTCGGCCTAATTGCTTTTAGCGCTAGTCCTTGCCAAAGCAGCTGATAACGCACCACAGCGCAACGTGACACGACAAACAACGCCGGAACATCTCGCATTCTAGACCGTCCTTTTTCTTTCCTTTTTTCTTTCTTTTGCGTCTTACCCCATCTCTTGCCCCAGCCACATAACCCATCTCCATCCCTCCCCTCCGCAAAAAAAGAAGAAGAAAAAAAGAAAAAAGAAGAACAACTGCATCCAGAGGGTTTAGGACCCTAGATATCTTCTCTGTCTGCAGCAGATGAGTAGCTGGCTTCATCATCATCAACATCTCGGCCGTGTAAGAGAATGATGGGGAGAAATGTGTTTTATGCCACGAACCCAGATGTTGGCGCATAAGCTGGGGCCGAACCCACCACCGTAAAAATTTGCCTTTCTCGTTGCTAGGTGCGTCCCGACCATTGCGCTCTATACGGCAGAGAAGTGATCAAGGCACAGAATGACTGGGCAAAGCGGGGTGGGGCGGTTGGGGGGGGGGGGGGGGGGGGGGGGGGGGGGGGGGAGGAAGATGCCGCACATGACAAAACCTGTGTGGAAGCGAAGCATGGCGTGTAATCAGGAAAGGAGCAGGTTTTTGTTTTTGGCTGGAAGACAGAAGAAGGAGACAGCGCGGCTAGAGAGAGTAGCAATGCACAGAATGCTAGCCCCTAGTCTTCACTGCCAGCAACTCGGAATGCTACATCCAAACTAAGAATAACTGCAGTATTTACTTTCGCGACAGTTCTTCCCCAACAACAGTGCTCAAAGAAAGCGATTCTGACGCTTTCCAAGATAACGTTATCTTCGACTGCCTGAAGTATTAAAAAAAAAAAAAAAGTACTCTTTTCTCACCTCCCCCCGCCCCCCTGTGAAGTTTCAATTTCTCCAGATTTGCCCGTTACAAAGAAAATACTACTTTACCACTGCAAACAACTCAATTTAGTCTGATCGTGATTTGTCACTGAGGCAAAAAAGCGCCTTCGATTTTTTTCCCTTCTCTTACGCAAAGATAATTACTAATCTGCCCAACAAACATATCTCAGTCTGTGTGTATCGTGACTCCTTTAAAAGTGTCAGGCGGATGCCTGCAGAAAACGTCTTTGAAGACCCCCGGCACTTCGGCCTAGCTTTTTGTTTATGCCATTAAACTTCAAAGACCCCGCTTTGCAAAGACACGTAAAATGAGGAATAAAATCAAGATTATCTGATAACAGTCTGCCACGTTTCCGTTTTCGCGACAGCAGGAGAACTGTTCAAGTTCTTTCTTTTTTCCCCTGTGCGTCCCTTTGTAAACGATACATCATAAACCTGTCAATTATGGTGTAGGTCAGAAAAGTTCATCGCCGTTCTTATCAATTCTTATCAGGGCAGAGTCAACAGAAACGAACCAAACAGAAGAGAGAGGGAGGGAGCGAAGGCTTGGGGGGGGGGGGGGGGGGGGTGCTCACTAAGCAACGGATCTGGAGGCAGGAAAACCTGTGCGGTACTGAAGACGATTCCAACAGAGCTGGCAAACTCAGCTCCAAGCTGCACATTTATTCCGAGGAAAGCCATTTGGAACACGCTGACTGCATGGGTCAATATTATCATGAAAGACAGAGGAAAAGACCCATCAGTGGGCCACGGGCTTCGCTTCAGGTTCACTAACTGGTCACGGAAATGGCAGCATTCCTCGCCGGAAGTGGGAGGACAAAATTATCCATGCACTCATCATCAGAAATACTGTTTCCCACATCGTCATTTCACTCGTTGTCTCCCAGTATTTTAGAATCCATATTCACGTGCGTGCAATTACTGATAGCTCATTGGCTTTTGTTATGCCCAGTCAACCAATTTGATTATAAGAGTGTGAAGTGCAATGCCAGAAGAACTAAAGTCCTTCGCGGCAGGTGGCGCTATTTGGCTTCAAAAGTATAACTTACATTCCCGTCTGAGAGGGGGCAGGACTGTGGAACACAGGACTCATGTCAGACTGCAAGGGTGCTGTTAATGCCGTTTCTGGAGCTGGTGTGTGTGTGCGTGTGTGTGTGTGTGTGTGTCTGTGTGCGTGCGTGCGTGCGTGCGTGCGTGCGTGCGTGCGTGCGTGCGTGCGTGCGTGTATGTGTGTGCAAGTTTTGGGTGTCGTTGTCTGTATACGTGTCTTTTTTCTTTTATTACTGAATGTCACTGATTTTGTTGTTGTTAAAAATGCACAGCGCCGCGAGCTAGTAATTCTTTACGGGGCACAGCGTTACATACGACTTATTATTATTAATAATATGCCTACAGGACTTAAATCTTACATTCTCGTCACTTGAGAAAACGGGATTGGAACCAACATGCCTATCAGTCTAGTAGTAATCAGTAACAAGCACCCCACCCCTCCTCCTCCTCCTCCCGCTCACGAAGTCGTTACAGCAGAACCATCTACACTACCGTGAGCAGAAAGACCCTTAGATCCACGGACTGACCTGATTCGGGAAACACAAGACGCCCCCAATCAACATGCCTATCAGTCTCGTAGTAATCAACAACATGGCTCCCTAGTCTCGTAGTAATCAACAACATGGCTCCCCAGTCTCGTAGTAATCAACAACATGGCTCCCCAGTCTCGTAGTAATCAACAACAAGGCTCCCCCTCCTCCTCCTCTTCACTAAGACGTTACCTACACTACAGCAGAAGGACCCGAAGGTCCGCGAACTGACCTGACTCCGGCAACACGAGACGCCCCCCAGTGTAGTTGAAGGTACTCCACGTCACCGCCTCCGTGTCCACGTTGCCAGGCAACTGCACCGAGATGACGGACTGGCGGCTGCCCTGCAGGCTGTCCGAGTGTCCGGACGCCGGCCGACTGTGGCAGTCCGGGGCTGGGGGCGGCGGGGGCAGCCCCGCCTTGCTGTCTTTGATCGTCAGCTTCTCCATGGAGGAGGAGTCCAGGTTGTGGCTGACGGTGGGCTCGACGAACACAGTCTTGTTGCTGCCGGGTCGCCCCAGGGTTCCGGAGAGTCTGTGGGGCTGGGGCAGCTCCCCGGGGGACGCCGGCATGTTGAAGTGCGCGTTGGGCACGCTGTACAGGTTGTCGGAGTTGACGCCGGGCGAGTCCAGGCCCCCCTGGCTGTAGGGCGGGTCCGGAGGCAGGTAGGGCGGAGCCTTGTCCAGCGTGCCCATGTGGTTGTTGTTGGGCGAGTCGGCCGAGTGGCTGGTGCTGTTGGTGCCGCTGTGGTTGTGGTGGTGGTGGTAGGGGTGCTGTTGTTGTTGCTGTTGCTGCTGCTGCTGCTGCTGCACTGTCACCACCGTCTGCGTCACGTCCGGCTGCACCGAAACTATGTCTGCAAGAGAAGACGGCACCACTGTTAGCTTCTGCTTCGCTCATTTTTACCACTGCTTTATAACTGGGCTGCTTCCAATCACTGACTGTCGGGAACGTCAGTTATCAATCTTATTGAGAGAGAGAGAGAGAGAGAGAGAGAGAGAGAGAGAGAGAGAGAGAGAGAGAGAGAGAGAGAGAGAGAGAGAGAGAGAGAGATCTACTTTTAACTGCTAAGTTTATGTAGTTTATTTCGTCTGTTTTATATTTTGTCGTTGTTGATTCTCGGCAAGATGGTTTACTTCATGCGCGTCATTTATAAAGCAAACTATGATTACTACCTATTACACCTATTTATCCTTTTTACTTTTCAGTTCGTAGTTCGCAAAAAGCCGGCTTCTCCGCTTTTCATAAGCCCCTCAACGTCCACCCTCCCCCCACCTCCCCCGCAAACCCAAAACAAAACACAAATGTTCATCACGTACCCTGTTCTCCACAGAAGCAAAAGCAATATTACAAATGTGTTTCGATTTCCTTTGCTTTCTCCTGTTTCCGTGGAAATTTTTCCATCAGCTCTTGGCGTCAATTTACGGGCATTTCGTTCTTAAAACAAAGAGGCTGCCTTCCCGGGTCAACACGAAACAAATTTATTTTCATTTCACTCTATTGAAAACAGTATCGCGTAACGGCAGGGCCGCCCGGACACAACAGCGGGAGGCACGACTCTAAGCATCCTTCAATCCATTAATACGCGCCTTGATTGAAAACGGCGTCATACAACATGCTCCCTGCTTTCAAACAATAGAATGTGCCTAACTCTAAACACCCGACCCAACCGTTATCACGGACACCCGGGCTGAGGCACGGAAGCGGTTGAGTCAACAGTCTGGTGCCAGAAGTGAGTGCTACTCACGACGGTCGCGGGCCGGCAATGAGCGGACAAAGTCGTCCATTACCGCCCGTCGGCACGGGCCTAATCAGAAGCGTTCTTTGTCGACCCCATCGCAGGCGTTGGGCAAACGATATAAATTTCCTTCAGCACCTCCTTGACAAACATACAAATTTTCCCTGGACACGAGCCAAAGGAAGGGCCCCGTTGGGCCACGTCTGCCCCTGTCACCCCAATATGAAGCTGTTTGCCCAGCGACTCCTTGTGCCGAGCAATGCGCCATGACTTGTGTGACGTGTCATCAAGTCTTTTGTTTCCGTTCTCCGACAGTCAGTCCGTCACTTTCAATTAACTAACCCAGTCCTGTCTCCATTAAGTTACTAAAAGAAAACATTAAAAAATAGAATAAAATAAAAACTCAACAAAAAGAAGACAGAAATAACGGGTTCCTCAAGCGCAGAAGGAAAAAGAAAAAAAGAAGAAGAAAAAAAACGAGTCTGTTTTGTGTACGAACTGGATCAGCCTTAAGTTCTTTTGAGCTAACAACCCTTCAACTCCCACACAAATGCTGCTGGTGTGACTTGACGACAAAAACATGCCTGCAAAATGTCTATAAAAAAAATATCAAAAATAGTTTCAAAGGATTTTTTTGGTGCTCATCCTCTGGGCGGTTGGCCCGACAGCTCCAGCAGCAGTGTCAAGCCGTTTCACCAAGACACACCTCGGAATCTGTCGGCAGTGAGTCAGAAGACGAAAGTCGTAAAACGCGGCCGGGTCATTAGCCATGCAAGGGCAGCGCAGTAAAAGGCAAGTTTTGCAGCCGTCCTGCAAGGCTGGTCATTAATTTGCCTAATCCGTGGACTGCATGGGTACGCTTCGTTTGCTTGTCAATGCCCTCCAAAGCAAGATTAATGGAGGCGGGCCGTGATGTACGCTCAGTCCCGGCAGCGAAAGCCATGAAGCTGTAGGCAAGTGTGGACCTGCCTGCGCCCCTGTCTGGGAGCGGGGCGGCAGGAGTGGAGTAGGGTTCAATTCCACGGCTTCTTGGCACTTCCGCTTTGGGGCTAGGCTTTTGTGCTCTTGCCCGGTTTGCCGACGCTTTACACAATGATAACCGCCGGTGAAATAAAGCTCAAAGGAATTTTTTTTTAACTTGAAGGTCATAACCACCTAACACTCCCCTCCACCCCCACCCCCTGAAGAACACCGTACGACAGAACAATGCGTAGAAACGAAGAAAACACCAACACTATGATGAAACCAGAAGGGATATTTTTGCCCCAGTGTTAAAATCCATTACATTTACATTGGACATTACACCACCAGAAAGAAATCTACCAAGGCTGCACCCAACTCCCTTCACACTGCAAATTCGGTTCGAAGAGAATAAGATAGGTAATTTGGTGTTTTACGCCCAGTCAATCATTATGGTTATAGAAGAAGAAGAAGAAGAAGAAGAAGAAGAAGAAAGAAGAAGAAGAAGAAGAAGAATAAGGAGGAGGAGGAGGAGGAGGAGAAGAAGGAGAAGAAGAAGAAGAAGAGGAGGAGGAGGAAGAAGAGGAGGAAGAAGAGGAAGGCCACTACTACAACCTCCTAAAAACATTTAATCCCCCCCCCCCCCCCGCCCCACAAAAAAAAGTGGCACTGCCACGTAACGCGGCCTCCGCTGACTGCGCTAGGCTAGTCAAGATGGCGGGGCAACGGTTGCCGAGTGAGTTCCAGTGGTTCTGTTCTTTTGTCTCGCCCTCTCCACCTGCAGGGCAGTGCGGCGATAAACTACTGATTGCACACCACCCTTCAGACGCCGGCTGCAATAACGCGTGAGATTGCACTCCCTCTGTGACACTAGGTCTGCACGCTCATGCCCCTTCGCTTCTAATGCGCCAACGACTCTTTTCGTTTATGAGGAGGAGGGGAGTGGGGGGTTGGGGTGGGGAGGGGGGTGGGGGTGGGGTGGAGGAGTCTCTGACTGTCTGTGTTAGTCAGGTTGGACTAGCGGTGAGGCACTGGGCTAGTAAGCAGAAGGACCTCGGTTCGATTCCGCTTCGGCTCTCCTCTCTCTTCAAAGGTTAAGGTTTGTGGCACTTGTCTTTGTGACTTCAGTTTGTCCCTTACAATTAATGAAACATTAAAATGGCTCTCACCGCTGCCCGTCCTAGTGTAGAAGTCATTCTGGTGCTGACAGTATAGTGTTAGGTATATGACAGCATAGTGTTAGGTATAGTCTTCCTCTTCCCTTAACCTTCTGGGATCTCGGTCAACTCGGCGTTAAACAAGTTTAACCAACTAACTGTCTGTCTACAGCATGCGAACTTGCAGCCTTAGAGGCATGCACACCAGGGGATGTATGTACAGGGTGTAGTTCGGCCAGAACCACGCTGATCAAAGCACATCAGTATTATGGTTTCTATCAGCAAAGCAACGTGCTACGTCCGACCTAGTGGATCCCCTAATCAAGGCCTTTTTATTTATTTGTCTTTATTATCTTTCTTCTTCTTCCTCTTTTATTTAAAGTATCTTTTCACATAAGTGACCTTAGATTGATCTTAAGATTATCAAGATAACTACATAGATCAATAAATTACATCAAAACAACGAACTGAAAACCACACACACACCACCACACACACACACACACACACACACAAACAAAAAAACCACCTTAAATCACACATTTCAATATATATATTTTTGCACTTGCATAAACAAACATACACATGTATACGCATCCATGCACGTAGTTTTTTCACCTGATCTTTATGACAAACACGAAAATACACATGCACGCGCACATACTAACACATTCGTACACACTAAAGTCGAAAGTCGTATATAATCTCTCTCACATACTTTCTGTCACACATAAGACTACCACACACACATACATTCACTCCCACCCCAGCCTCCTCCAAAACACACACACACACACACACACCACACACACACACACACACACACACACACACACACTCTCCCTCTCTCTCTCTTTCTCACAAAGTCTTTTAAACCCCAACTGTTTTTTCCCCCTACTTTGCATTTCTTCCCCCCGCTTTGTAATCTTCATGCTCGATTTGAACCGTATTTTCTTCCCTCTCCTGCTCGTCAGACACGATACTAGATTTTGCTCAAAATAGAAATTTCCTTTCACCGCAACAAAAGCTTACCATTCAAGATAGTTCCCAACCCAAACTCATCTCATTTGAAAAAGGTAAAAAAAAAAAAAAATCCTTTTAAATCTGCCCAATTCAACGTTATCTTGCATTGCACAATTCTTCGATTTCTGCAGCAAACCGTTCTACAGAAGGGACTGTCGTCGTATCACACACACACACACACACACACACAAACACACACACACACACACACACACACACACACACACACACACACACACACACACACACACATGTTTTTTTGTCCTCTTCCAGAAGTGACCCTGTCTGGTTGACGGGACGCTAAAATCGGAGAACTGACTAACTCGTCATCTTTGTGAAAGAAAATGGAACAAGGTTTAAGAAAACGGATGTTTTATTAAACCTTGTTCCATTTTCTTTGGCCTGTTCTTACTTCTTATCCAGGCTGTCAGAATGTATAAAAGACACTCACCTCCGTTTTTGGTAATCTTTTTCTCGTCGTCCGTCAACGACTGACTGGCATCTGAAAGGAGCAGAAGAAAATCTCTCAATTTGGATGAGATCAAACACACGATAGCATTCATGGGGCAGGCTTGGCCCTGTCACTGTTTTTGAAAACCCATTCCGTGTGCAACAACTAATACATGGCTTCGGGTGTTCTGTCTTTTGAAACAGCCCCTCCATTATGCCTGTGCAAATGACCCTGCACGTCACGTACGTTTAACCTAACAGGTGCTGCACGGACAATACGCGGGAGGTTATCGCCACGCTCTTTCTCTCTTCAGACTTAATATAATTACGGGTCCTTTTAATAAAGCTGACGTTCTCTTTTTCAGAGAGATAAATCGACTCGGAGGTCACTTATTATTTGATAAAAGTTTGTAGGGGCAATTTGAATGCAGTCTTCTTTTCTTTTCTTTCTCTCTCTCTCTCTCGAATGGGAACCGAAAAGCCTGTCAAGTGTGAAGTACTGTTCAACGCACATGTGATGACAGTGGCGAGGCAAACACTTCACTGCAGGTGAGAAAAACCTAAGTGGAAAGGGCTACGTTTCAAATCACGACCAGGGAAGAAACGGCTACGAATCAATTACATGTTAGGCTTACAAAAGTAAGAATAAAAGCAGATTCGCAGAAGAGGACTAGAAGAAGAGAAGGAGGGTGGGAGAGAGGGGGGAGAGGAGGGAGGGGGGAGAGCGAGAGAGCGAGTGAGCGAGCGAGCGAGCGAGAGAGAGAGAGAGAGAGAGAGAGAGAGAGAGAGAGAGAGAGAGAGAGAGAGAGAGAGAGAGAGAGAGAGTTTGGTTTTTAACGCCCAGTACGTAGATCATGTCAGAGCAGGAGAGCGAACGAGCGAGCGAGCGAGCGAGAGAAGAGAGAGAGAGAGAGAGAGAGAGAGAGAGAGAGAGAGAGAGAGAGAGAGAGAGAGGGGGGGGGGGGGTATCGGGATATTAAATAATAAACGAATCAATAAACGGATAAACGGCATCATTTCTCGGCACGCAGAGTGGAAAGCTCCAGCTGACTATAAACAGCTGAGGCGACCGAGATCAACTGGCTAAAAGTGACAACAGGAGCCTTTCCCATTCCCAGGTGCACCTCGCTTTGCTTCCCCCCCCCCCCCATTCCCTCCGCGTGGATAGCCGACACCGTCCTCTCGCGGAACGCTCGGAGTTGGCTTGATGGCGTGATTAACGGCTTATCTCTTCCACCGATAGCGAACCTGTCACCTCTCTCCCACCAGCCTGTGGTCTATCTGCTGCTCCAACTTCACCAGCCTCTGCACCTCCAGCTCACGTTCCTCCAGGTCTTCTTCCCTTCGGGCTTCACGGGGCATGGGTAAGGCGTCCTTATCACACCCAGGCTGATGCGCCTGATCGTATCAAGATCTAATTATGACCAGAGATTACCGAAAACGCAAACTGGTCGTTGTACGGCTTGGGTTCTTTGGTCCAGCCTGTTCCAGCGAACTCCGTGTCTCGGAGATCTGAGGATGAGCGCTCAATGATTCAAGAACTCACCGTTCAGTGTAAGCTACTAAGCTACACGTTTTTTGCAACGAGATAACGTATCAATCTTCAACCGGCGTTTGCAAGTCACAATGATTTCAAGCTTGGAAGGCAACGGCAGAATAGTGTGTGTGTGTGTGTGTGTGTGTGTGTGTGTGTGTGTGTGTGTGTGTGTGCGTGCGTGCGTGCGTGCGTGCGTGCGTGCGTGCGTGCGTGCGTGCGTGCGTGCGTGCGTGCGTGTGTATGTGTGTGTATGTGACCCTGACATTGCATATTGTGTGTGTGTGTGTGGGGTTGTGTGTGTGTGTGTGTGTGTGTGTGTGTGTGTGTGTGTGTGTGTGTGTATTACCCTGACATTGCATATACAGCCTATAAAGTGTGACTCAACATTTTCTGCTCTATTTCTCAATTCTTTCCCCCCTCCTACAGCCCCTGCCTTTCGGTAGGAACAGTGAAACGACTATGGTGGGCTTCCACAGCCCCAGACTTATCTCCCCTGCCTTCAGCATCAGTCGTCAAATGTTCAGAAACGTAACGAACCGGAAGACTCGGGGTCATGTCGGCCAAATGAAGGGCGAGCCAAGATTGCGAGAAGCCAGAGGAAATGATTCAAACGTATTGCCGAACTGGAGACAAAAGCGAGCTGACCCAGTGAAGGATACAGTCCAGAGGGGAGTCGCTGGGCGGGCTTATCGCCTTCCCCAGGCGATAACCCGTGACATCACTGACACAACCCCTACACCTATCTCCCCGATGAACCCCGGCGAAAGGGAGATGCCCCTAACGGTCATTTAACCGCCCAATGCTGACGTCTAATTGGCTGTAATGTGGGCCGTTAGTGTCTGGTGCTGATGCACGGAGGATGCAGGTGAGGAGAGTTGGGGCCGAAGACGCTCACCACCTTGGCAATAAAACTCACAGACGAACATATTGGATATGCTGAGATCCGGTGCAGGTTTGGGTCAATCAGGGCATAAGCTTCGGGCCCGTGGAACATCCCCCCCCCCCCCCCCCCCCCCCGCCGCAATCTTGCCCAGCAGAAGTTAGAACTGGTCTGCAAGGCTTCAAACTTCGTTCAATTTTCTTCTACGCCTGGCGGAAGTCACAACTATGCTGCAGGATTTCAAGCTTCATCGCTTCCCTGTTCTTCAAAACTCGGCAGAAGTCACAGTTGCTACGCTGTAGGATTTCAAGCTTCATTCCCTGTTCTTCAAAACTCGGCGAAATTAGTTACCACACCTACTCTGTAGGGTTTCAAGCTTTCATCCTTGTTCTTCGAAACTCGGCTGAAATTAGTTATCACACCTGGACTAGGGTGTAGGGTTTCAAGCTTTCTTCCTTGTTCTCCCAAACCCGGCAGAAGTTACAAATACTCTGAGGGATTTCAAGTTTTATTCCTTGATCTTCAAAACAGCAAGCTTCACTCTGGAATACTTGATACACGATGGATTCCGCGTCAGTCTCATTCAGGTCAAAATGAGCCATTCGGCACATCTGGCACGTATGCCCAGATTTGTAATATTATACGAGCGTCCCTGTAGTCCAAAAACACACAAAGCTAGGATGCAAGCGGAGCTAATTCACCTGTGATTGGAGTTTGACGCGGGACTCACGTTGGGGGTTCGCTTTCATCTGCAGGGCACAGTAAGGTCACACTCTGTAAATAAACGGACTCCCGCCGAGGCTGTAACAGCCTGTGAAATGCCAGAACAAGTTTTAGAGGCCCCTTTAAAGTTGCTTCGTAATGATCTAAACACGACAATAACAATCACGCATTCAAAGGAAACGGCCACATAACAAAACCGCTGACCTTCTCCTGGGATGGCTAATTGAGTTTGCCGTGCGCCCTGTAACTTTGGAAACATTGCATGCGCGTGTTGGAAGTTTATTGCCACTGACGAGTAGCAGTTGAAACCAGTAAGTCAGACGACTCCCGACCGAGACAAATGTTTGAAACAGCGTGAATAGTTTGACATGATCTAAAGGTCATAACCATCTTAATACCGTGTCCCCGACTGATGAGTAGAACTGTACCAGCCAGTCTGATGTAAGCCAACGGAGGGTGATAGGTAAGGAAATGTGAACTTTTGACCACTCAAACGGAAAATGTATAGCCACATAAACATCTCACGCCATTCATTAACCGTTCCAATGAATAGAAATAAGTCAAAACCACGGCCACGACAGGGACAGCGAATGCCATTTCACGGTGACCAGCGTTGACCAGCCACGTAAGCGCGACGACCTCGGCCCGCAGCACGTTCCGCACTGACCACCAGTCCTGCCCACATCGGCCACAGCGTGTCCAAGTAGTGCACGGTCACACAGCCAACCGGTGGGGCCTGACCCAGCGCGCTGGACATTCGCCGCGTCCACTTTCGCCGTATCGCTCTTCATCAAGTGGTCACTTTCGCCGCGTCCACTTTCATCGTATCGCGCTTCATCAAATGGTGACTTTCGCCGCGTCCACTTTCTGGCGCGGGCGAAAGTCACCACTTGATGAAGAGCGATAGGGCTATCGCTCTTCATCAAGTGGTGACTTTCGCCCGCGCCATAATTTCACCGAGGGGGACGAGTTTTTCCGGGGAAACTATTTTCTGCCGGTTCTCAATACGGCAAGAAATCCGAGCTTGTAAAGACGCCATCGAGACTGTGTCGCGTTCAGAACGTGTTCTGATAGATTAAAGACATCGATTTGATTTTTTGAGTGAACTTGAAGGCGGTTCAACATGAGATTGAATCCGGGTTAAAACTTGCAAAATGACGAACTGGACTTTCGGCAATAGTTGCTGAAGCCGCCTCGTTATGTATTTCTGCTGGGGGTGGGGGTGGTGGGGGGGGGGGGGGGGGGGACGGCGCCGCTGACACCATGTTCTACAGCGGACACTCGTCCTGACCCTACATGTACTCCAGACGGGACAGCCTCTGGTTTGCTGCCCACCTCTTCACGCTGGGCTGAACCCGTGAAGTGACACCTTACAGCTGATGACTGCGGGGCCAGCAGCTTCCCCTCTTTGTTGTGCGCTGCATGTCTGCCTAAGTAAACATGGTGCTTAACGTCCACAGAAACCATAAGGCTTATTAGGGACGGGGAGGAGGGGGGTGGGGGAGAGGGGGTACGGGGGGGGGGGGGGGGGGGGGGGGGCGGGAGGGAGAGAGCGAGACATGTCTGCCCACAGGGATTCATCCTTAGTACTCTCGTTAGACCGTGAAACACCTGCACTTGGTCGTGCTATAGGTATTTTCGACAGCGCAAAACTGGTGCAGTCTTTCATGTACCGCAAGGCTGAGGTTCGATGTCGCATCTCTCTCTCTCTCTCTCCCCCTCCCTCTTTAACCATCTCTACCCTACCCGCTCATAGTTTGTATATTTCCTCCCTCATGTTGTGTTGTAGCATAGAAATGCATGTCAGGTTGTCATTGTTGCACATGCCTTGGGCTGCTAGTTTTGTTGATAAATTAGAACGCAATAAAAGGGGGGAAAATCCATTGTTATTATATCAGCACAAGAACAGAAATAGGTTCTTCGTCACTGTTGCATTTATTGACAGGGAATGAAGTGAACATATCAGAAAACCCGCGAGAGCTTTTACCCCTGGCAGACAGAGAGACGCGAGAGGTTTTACCCCTGGCAGACAGAGAGACGCGAGAGGTTTTACCCCTGGCAGAAAGAGAGACGGGAGAGGTTTTACGCCTGGCAGAAAGAGAGACGTGAGAGGTTTTACCCCTGGCAGACAGAGAGACGCGAGAGGTTTTACCCCTGGCAGAAAGAGAGACGTGATGTTTTACCCCTGGCAGAGAGAGACGTGAGAGGTTTTACCCCTGGCAGAAAGAGAGACGGGAGAGGTTTTACCCCTGGTAGAAAGAGAGACGGGAGAGGTTTTACCCCTGACAGAAAGAGAGACGTGAGAGGTTTTACCCCTGGCAGAAAGAGAGACGTGAGAGGTTTTACCCCTGGCAGAAAGAGAGACGTGAGGTTTTACCCCTGGCAGAAAGAGAGACGTGAGGTTTTAACCCTGGCAGAAAGAGAGACGTGAGAGGTTTTACCCCTGGCAGAAAGAGTGACGTGAGGTTTTACCCCTGGACGTGAGGTTTTACCCCTGGCAGAAAGAAAGACGTGAGAGGTTTTACACCTGGCAGAAAGAGAGACGTGAGGTTTTACCCCTGGCAGAAAGAGAGACGTGAGAGGTTTTACCCCTGGCAGAAAGAGAGACGTGAGAAGTTTTAACCCTGGCAGAAAGAGAGACGGGAGAGGTTTTACCCCTGGCAGAAAGAGAGACGTGAGAAGTTTTACCCCTGGCAGAAAGAGAGACGGGAGAGGTTTTACCCCTGGCAGAAAGAGAGACGGGAGAGGTTTTACCCCTGGCAGAAAGAGAGACGGGAGAGGTTTTACCCCTGGCAGAAAGAGAGACGTGAGAGGTTTTACCCCTGGCAGAAAGAGAGACGTGAGAAACGATACCTTGTCCATTGTCCATGTCAAAGACACCTTGGTCCCGCGCGTTCTTCCGTCGCAGCAGCACGATGACCGGGATGACGATGATGATGATGACGGCCACCGCCACACACAGGCCCACGTACAGCGGGATGTTGTCGTCCTCTTCCGCGCGACTGGCTGCTGAAAACAAGCAGCCATCTCTTTACCGTGATTTAACACAACCATCTTCTTATCGCGATCTAACACAAACCATCTCTTTGCCATGAATCAGCACCACTGCTGCTGAACACGAGCAGCAATTTCTTTACATTTTCTTACATTGTTTTTATCACAATCATCTTCTTACCGTGATTTGACTCAAACGATCTCTTTGCCATGTGGCTACTGAACTAAAGCAGCAATTTCTTTACTGTGATTTAACACAACCATCTTCTTACAGCGATTTAACACAACCATCTTCTTACCGTGATTTAAGATAGCCATCTCTTTACCGTGTTTTAACACAACTGGCTGCTGAAAACAAGCACCTATCTCTTTACCGCGATGTAACACAACCATCTCGTTAGAGCGAATTAACACCACTGGCTGCTGAAAACAAGCTTTAATTTGAAAGTACTGTTCGAGATTCACACTCCTATGAATGTCTAATGCTTTAATTTGAAAGTACTGTTCGAGATTCACACTCCTATGAATGTCTAATGCTTTAATTTGAAAGTACTGTTCGAGATTCACACTCCTATGAATGTTTTTTTTAAAATTTGGCCCCCCTTTAATTTTGAAAAGTACTGTTCGAGATTCACACTCCTATGAATGTCTAATGCTTTAATTTTAAAGTACTGTTCGAGATTCACACTCCTATGAATGTCTAATGCTTTAATTTGAAAGTACTGTTCGAGATTCACACTTCTAGGAATGTCTTATGCTTTAATTTCAAGACACTGTTCTTGGTTCACCTGCCCCAAAACTGACAACGATAAAGACTCTTAATTATTGCAGGAGCGCAATCAGATGCTCTGCATAACACAAACAAATAATGCAAAACACACCGGAAGAAACGCCTACATCACAACTAAATATAAGCTGGGATTTCACATCATGCCAGTATTACGTGTGACCCTTTTGCAGAGCATATTGATTTAGGATGCACTCCTTGAATAATGCCACAAAAACAACTAGCATTGTTACATAAGCAGCGCCATGCTGTTAATAACCAAAAGGATCCACGATCTTCCGTGTGAGTGTCACCCCAACGCTTGCCATTGCTCGCGAGTCAGTCAAATTACCTGCAGCAGTTTTGTGATTAAATTATTCAAGCTTAAAACCAAAAAAACGAGGGGGTTGGATATACTGGTAGTTTGTTAGCTGTCAAATCACAGACCCAAAACATAAAGTGCAAACCCATGCAATGATTAGTATGTATATGTAAGTATTCGTTATGGGTGACCACAAAGAAAAGCTGGCTGGCTTTCATTGACATCATCACGCACGTCCTGGTGAAACGTAATGACCCGGACGTCACAAACGATGATCGTGCCGACTCCACGAGAAAACACGTCAAGACAGATTACAGTTTGATTCAACTTCAAAGCATGCCATTAACAAGGTTAAGCAATCAGCAGTATCCACACGTTGATTTTATCCAACGGTCGCTGGAATATCAACTCGACACCATCGGGTCCCAGACGTGCAATCACCCAGCTATGTCATCACGGTGGAAACCACGCACAACCACAGTCGCCATAGCAACCGAGACTCCTTAGTGCGTTAACGTTACACAATGCAGATCAGCCAGCTGCCAGCTTAGGCTTTGAACGTCTACAGGGACGGAATAGTAAACAGAAATAGCATTTTAGGAAAATGAGCTTTAAAAATGTTAGAGTAACAAACAGAAGCAAAAAACTAACAGAGAGAGAGAGAGAGAGAGAGAGAGAGAGAGAGAGAGAGAGAGAGAGAGAGAGAGAGAGAGAGAGAGAGAGAGAGAGAGAGAGAGAGAGAGAGAGAGACAGACAGACAGACAGACAGACAGACAGACAGACAGACAGACAGAGACAGAGAGACAGAGAGAGAGAGAGAGACAGAGAGACAGAGACGGAGACAGACAGACAGACAGACAGAGAACCAATTTGCTTGCACATTCTCCCATGATCTCGACAAGTATATTGTCACACGGTTCTTTTCGTGCGTGCCAGTGTTAATGTGGAACATTAAAACGGCGGTCGGATTAGCCAGGTAAGTGGGAAACTGATCTATATGGAAATGAGGCAGCCTCTGCGTGCATCAGTTCAAGATATTTTTCGTTTCTGATGGCGCATCTGGGAAGATTCACCATGTGTTTGGTCAGCAAGAAAATAGTACACTGATTCTTTTGAAACTCTGCACATCACCAGGCATAATATTACCTACTGGTGGAGTTACTGTGCATTTTATTTACTACCATGCGAGATGAAAGTTACCGCAGGCGATTCGGGACTTTGTCGTGTTTGTGTGGCGTCTTTCGAGCGCTAACCGTTATTCTCTTGATAATGATATAATGATTTCATTTAAGAACAATTTGGGGAGGGGGAAGGGGGGGTTGGGGGGGGGGGGGGGGGGGGGGGGGGGGTGGGGGGGGGGGGGGGGGGGGGGGGGGGGGGTTATAACTTGTTTGGGTTTTTCTCTGAAGGTTCCTTTTAACCATCATGAGGTCAACAACACTAATGTCCTCACATCAGAGAACAATTTGCGATTGATCGTAATTTAGCAGTCTAAACAATGGCTAGTGTATTGTTTCGTGGGCTTTGTTGAAGGCAAATATCTCTACACAGAGACAATAAAGCTGTATTGTACTGTTTGCGGGATAATGATATTTAAGGGTTAAAACCAGTCATTTCTACGAAAGAAAAAGAAAAAGAAAAGAATGCACAAACCGGCAAAAGGGTTTAACAAATGCCTCCATTTTTTGTTCTTTTATGTGTCACTATTTCGTTTAGTGTTTTTTCTTTCAGTGTTCACCTCTCATCGTGTCTGAGGTAGAGAAGGTGATAAGCACCAGCTGGTAACGTGTGCAGCAGCATTGCTGACGTGCAATCAGAAAGATCAGGGGAAAAAAGATGCAAGGACTATCGCTGATATCTACCCTCTTGCTTCTGTTCTCAACACAGCAGAGCCGCTGAAATTCGCACATTCGCAACCATAGGGCTTGTACATGACTCAAACCATCGTGGTTTATCATGATCTTTGGGAAACGGGCGTCACTGTGCAAATGCAAAACTATCTCCAGCCTTTTGACTCATGTAAAGCATTTATGGAATCACTTTTAAAAACAGTGAGAGGATTGATTCTTACTGTGACTGTGTTGTTACAGTTTCCCAACATCAAGCAATTGCGCTGCAGTAACCTACTTCTGATATTAACTCAGCCCCCTCTCTCTTGTGTGTTTCAAAATTTGCATTTTTCACAATGTGTGTGTTTGTGTGTGTGTTTGCGTGCGTGCGTGTGCTTGCGTGCTTGTGTGTGTGTGTGTGTGTGTGTGTGTGTGTGTGTGTGTGTGTGTGTGTGTGTGTGTGTGTGTGTGTGTGTGTGTGTGTGTATGTGTGCCTGCGTGCGTACTTGTGCGTACGCGTACGTTTCTAACAACACTGAAACCCTCGGGATACTTGCCAAACGCAAGTGGAAAACATGCAGCTCTACAATGCATTAAAAACAATCAAAATAAATCAAAATGGACTTTGGAAACGAGCGGGTTTGTACAGCCGAAGGGGAGGGAGGAGGTGCTCCTCCTGCAGACGTCTGTGCACCGCCCGAGCGTGCCAGAGTCCAGGAGATGATCCACGGTTGTGTGGAGGAGATCAGGCCCGTGAGGCAGATCGCTGTGGCTGATAGCTGGTGACTGACTGCTCACTCGGCTCCGTGGCACGAAAGCCGTCATCAGCGCAACTGTTAGTTCAACTTTCTGCCAACCTAACATCTGCTCTACAATTTCTTCTCTTCCGCCTAGCCGTGGTTTTTTTCCCCTCTTCTTTTTCTTCTGCTGACTGAGAAAATCGGGGCAAATGTTATCCTAACAAATTTACGACACACTTAGTTGTGGAGTTCCGAGGTGAACGCCCATTTCGCGATTCGTATCTGAAAGCGCCCTTTTCGCCGATAAAGAACTGACATTCCATGCGGTCCATTTCATGCATAACATGATTAGTATTCATAATTGTGTTTTGTTGAATGAATAGAACAATATTCAGAATGAACATGCATGTATAAATCTCTCTCTCTCTCTTTCTCTCTCTCTCTCTCTCTCTCTCTCTCTCTCTCTCTCACACGCTAATAATAAATAATATAAAGGGGGGGGCGGATTCGCTGTTGTAGATTTTAACATATTCATCAAGTTTGAACACGCAAACAAAATACAGGCTATTTTGAGTCACGCAACAAAATAAAAGTAATATAAACAATGCCCAGCAAAACAAAACAGAAAGCTGAGGACAACAAAAAATTTACACTGTTGTTGTTGGCTGAATACAGGCAGCACCGGATACAATACGTTTCACATAACAGCAGATTCAAGCATACACTCGCAAAGTGCACTGAATGCAGCGGACATGGTGTGTGTGTGTGTGTGTGTGTGTGTGTGTGTGTGTGTGTGTGTGTGTGTGTGTGTGTGTGTGTGTGTGTGTGTGTTGGGGGGTGGGGGTCCATGCTAAATTTTCTGTGCCAGCCATGTGAATTCAAGGCATGCTCAGTTCCCTGTAACAGCCATGGTGAGAAACATGCCTAATTCTCTCAGTGATGGCAAATGGAAAACTGGAAGGCATTCTCAGTTCTTTGTGACAGCTCTGGTGAAAAACATGCCGAATTCTCAGTGACGGCTATGGGAGAACTGGAAGGCATGCTCAGTTCCTTGTGACAGCCACGAGGGAAGTCATGCTCAATTCCCTGTGACGATTAATGGGCGGAGTGAATGGGGGTGGGTAGGGGAGACATGCTCAATTCCCTGTAACGGTCATGGGGAAAGACGTGTCCAATTCCAAGTAAAGGCTGCGGAGGAAGACATACTCAATTCTAAGTCACGGCCACGGGAAACCGGGAAGACATGCTCTATTCCCTGCGGTGGCCAAGGGGAAGACATGCCCAATTCCCTGTGTTGGCCAAAAGGAAGACATGCTCAATTCCCTGTGATAGCCAAGAGGAAGACATGCTCAATTCCCTGTGATGGCCAAGAGGAAGACATGCTCAATTCCCTGTGATGGCCAAGAGGAAGACATGCTCAATTCCCTGTGATGGCCAAAGGGAAGACATGCTCAATTCCATGTGGTGGTCAAAAGGAAGGCATGCTCTACTCCCTGCGATGGCCAAGGGGAAGACATGCTCAATTCCCTGCGATGGCCAAGAGGAAGACATGCTCAATTCCATGTGGTGGTCACTGAGGGAAACATTCTCAACACCCCGTGACCCACGGGGAAAGATTGGTCAATTCCCGTGACGGCCATTCACCTTCGGCCACGCAATCAATCTATCTCAGTTTTCACAAGTCACGTTTTCACAAACAGGATCATCACGCCCGCCGATCAGGCAGTCAGTGGATGCAGTGCTGTGGCTCATTCACTTGCGGGCAGGACACTAAGACTAATTAATTCGTGTAACATCAACAGTGAAACAAACGTGGGGTAATGAATTTTTTCTACTGGTGGTCATACGCAGGTGATATCATCATCTGGCTGAAGCAAGATATGCAGTATCTGAGCCGAGTCAGCTTGAAAAAAGATTAGGCAAGCTACAGTGTCACACTAGCATAGGAAACAGCTGGCAACACTACGGCTGTACAAAGAGCATCACCCAGCACCCCGTTGAAAGCAACTGAAGCAAAAGACTGAAATAAGTATACAGACTGATTTCGCTGCAGTACAACAGACTAATTGGACAAAAACAGAATAGTTTCGTATAACAAAATCCAAACTAACCTTTCTCTGACATCGTCACTTCAGGTTTCATAGATTGGGATTCTGAAAAAAGGTGCAGTTGGTATAAACTGAATTATTTGGGAAACGAAATTCACAAAAGCATTTAAAAAAATGTTGTTGTTTTTAAACCCAGGGAGATCAAAGGACAAATATCACTACTCTTTTTAACCTTTTCCATTAAACACAGGATGGACAGGTGATTAGCATCCAGCACTCTCCTCACTTTCTCCATATTTCTTTCTGTCGTGTGTCTGTACGGACAATCAGAACTGAACAAATGATACAGATTTCTTTCTCGGACATGCTTCTCTCCTGAATACAGATATATATATTTCCGTGCAGCATGCGCATAATCAAATACGTTTTATTCTAAATTCACATGCAAGAACTTGTGATAAAACTTTCACATCTCGCTTGAAGAAGAACAAATCCATTCAAAAATGTGGTACAAAAAGTTCTAATGGAAACATTATTTGGTTTTCCGAGTAGCATGCACGAATAGTTCCAGTTCCCAGTCTGTGATCAAATGTGAAAGATGCATATAGCACCATCGGCTACACAGGACTGGTTTACAATGTTGAATTTGGTTCACTCTGCTACTACGTCTTTTTGGTGTTGTTCTAATTGGGCTGCAGGCAAAGAAACAAATCCCGAGCAGTTCTCTTCTTACCCTCATTTTCTTTCCTATCTTTAGCAGCAGGGATCTTTGGAGTAAGGTCTCTGCGTTCTGCAATTTCAAATGTCACGTCGTTGATGGAGCAAAGCAGAAACGATTGGACAAAACCCTAACAGGTTCTGCCAATCTGTCCAATCAAATTCCAGAACATCATCAACAACCTAATAGGGAGTAAAAAAAAAAAAAAAAAGCAACCCAAAATCGAAAGACCCCCCCTCCCCCTTCCCCCGCCCCATTTTCAAAAGACCTGGGGAGTGGGGTGGGGGCACACAACTATAATCATTTCCTCACCACTCCCCTAATTTTTCGTTTTCGTTTTCCCCCCAAAGGGATAAATGGCATCAACAGTAAATATCATCAGGAAAGACAGCGGAAGAATGAGGCGATTACTCCTTCAGTTTCTGACTCCCCGAAAGAGAAAAAGACCCAACGTGACTTCATTAAGAGCCATTGTCCAAATGCAAATAGTGGGTTTGCAGATAACGGGGGCTAAAACAAAGACTAATGAGTTTTCCCCTAATCCCAAGAGGTGTCGTGACTAAGGCGACTTCATCAGGAAAGAAGCAGAAAAGATGCACAACTGCCAGGTCTAATTACAGAAATGAAGAGTGAAGGTGTCGAGGGAAGCGAGGGCCCCCGCCCAAACCCCCTCCCCCCGGACCCAAAGCGCTGGGAAGACATCGGTCCCTGAGCTCGTCATTAGACGCTGCGCTGAAAAGCTTCACACCCCCTGTCCTCCACTCTTTTCCCAATTAGTGCTGGACACGCTTCCAGAAAAAAAGTCAACGCCGACACGCTGTCGCACCAGGAGAAGTCCTACACTCTCGGCGTGGAGCTCATCCCGGAATTTGGTCTTGTTTCTCTGTTAGTGGTGTCGGTTCTGACTCGACCCAGTCACCATCAACGATCTGACAGTGACCCTGGGGATGACAGTAACCCACATTTCCTTTTCACACCCTCGTCCTGATCACGGTTATCAAGTATAGCACTGACGCCAGCCAGTCTGTCTCTGTTTTTTCCCATTTTTTTCTTTCTGTCTCTCTCTGTCTGCCTGCCCCCCCCCCCCCCCCCCTCTCTCATTACTGGAACTGATCAACGATTAATATTGTTACCCGGAATACAAAATAGCTGCACACCGATGCTGATGGACTGTCTCTCGAGCGATAAAAACTGAGGTCCCATAAAAAATAATAATTATATATATAAAAAAAGGGGGGGGGGGGGGGGGAGGAGGAGGGGAAAGCAGGAAAAAAGCCTCCGTTTTCACCAAAAGCTTGAATTTACGACGAGATTTATTTGCTTACCCTCTCTAAAATATTATTATTATTATTTTATTTATTTCTTGCGGGGGGGGGGGGGGGGGGGGGTGCAATTTTATATGTTTATCACAATTTTGTAAAGGTGTGCTGCAGTACGATGCGAAAACAAAAACAACAACTACCAACAAACAAACAAATAAACACTATCACTCCTGTCTGATGAACTTCTTCAAGAAAACCACACCTTAGAGGCAGGAAGAGGCCTTCAACGCAACTGCAAGTGATGGTGGTGATTGCAATGAATGCCCACCTGTCCACTCCAGGACGTCCTAGCATAGATACAAGAAAGTCTAACGGGTCTTATCTTCCAAACATCTTAAGACGTCCAAGTGGACCCAGGTTTGATTGATGACCCCTTGTATCGACTAGTATACAAACTGCCCAGCAGGGAGGGCGTAGGTGGTGGGGGTCTTGGCGGAGAAGGCTGCAGTGGTCAAGAGAGGGCCTCTGACTGCCTGTGATGACACTCGGTCATGTAATGTGAATTAACGTCCATTACACCGCCGCTGGACAAACACGCGCCCCCTCTCGTCCATCCATCAACCACTACCAACTGACAACACACGCGAACGCAGGTGAGTGCGAGGGGCAATCATCCACTTGGTCCGTGTGTGTGCTCTCCCCTCCCGGGTGACACAGGCCTCGTAACGAGTGCTTGTTTCTCGCTGTTTGTCCTCCCCGCTGGAAAACCCCCATGAATCATCAACCACCCCATGATGGTGTTTGGCTTTCACTCACACCGGGCAGGTGAGAGGGAAGGTATTTGCCGGTCAAATCGAAGCTGTCCTGATGGCTTCGATTTGGGCTGGGCATACCACCGAAGAGATGGGGTCGGTGGATCTAACAAACAGCAGGCTCCTTTGCCGCTTTATCCAATTATTCAGACTAGTACAGGAAAGAAAAACCCTGACATTTCTGTGAAATAACAATAATTCGTGTACAACGGCCCACAATGCCTACCAACCGTATAATACATTATAACAAAAATGGATCAGAAAACACTGATAAAATTATTATATTTAAAATGTAGTAAACAGATAAAAAATCTCTGCTGCTTTTAATACTAATAACACAACATGAAAAGAAGTCTCCACAGAATATTACAAAAGTTGGTTAAATTGAGTTTACATGATATACTAAAACAATCAACAGAAAATAATACAAACCCAGAATCAGCTCTTACAATGTTCAGACAGGTTAATTTGACAATAAAGAAAGAAAGAAAATAAAAGAAGAAAAAACCCACTACGCTATAACAACGAAGACAGAAATTGAGAAGTTACAAATAAAGCTTAAAAAATTCTCAGCTGAGTCAGAAAAACCATTTGTTCTCTTCTCGAGTTTGCTGGTAGTTAGGTTAAGGAATACATAGACAAGATGAAAGAAAAATATATTAAAAAAACCTCCACCACATTCATTACATTATACTTCTGGGAAACGACCCACTTCCTTTACTTTGGAGGCTGGTCCTCCATCTTAAAAAAAAAAGAAAAAAAGAAAAGAAAAAAAGACTGGTGTAAACAAATCGTGATGAATGTATACGTTAGTCCTCTTTTGCCAACCGTAACTGAGTTAACATTGTTCTAAATGACAGCTTTTTTGCGGGCAGCAGTGAGAACCTTTTTTCCATTTCTCTTACATGGCCCGGAAAGATGGATGCCTTTTGTAACCCGGCCAAGCCTGTTCAGGGAAACGGCCGGGGATACGAGCCAACATGTTGTTATGGAGCCTGGCGCGCAAGTGTTATGTCAAGAAGGTGTGAGAATCGTTTCCGATGACTACCACCGTAGCCACAGAAATATGCAAAAACAGTTAGGCGTGTCAACAACCTGAATTTTCCCTGATATTCGCTGATGTAATTAAAGCCGCATTTTCTACGCTTTATTTACGATATGGTCCTGCTTACCTCTCTGAACTGCTGCATGTCTACACCCCATCTCGTACACTACGCTCTTCTTCTGACACCCGCATGCTGGAAATCCAACAATACAAACGCAAGACTCATGGCTTCCGCCTTTCTCTTGCTTTGGACCCCACATTTGGAATTCACTCCCACAAGACCTTAGACACTGCTCAACCTTGTCATCTTTAAAGCCAAACTGAAAACCTTCCTCTTCTCACAGTATTTCCATCCTAACTAATATCAGTACCCAGTTTCTGCTACAGTCAGTGTGTGTGTGTGTGTGTGTGTGTGTGTGTGTGTGTGTGTGTGTGTGTGTGCGTGTGCGTGCGTGCGTGCGTGCGTGCGTGCGTGTGTGTGTGTGTGTGTGTAGTGCGTTTTTTATTTTATTTTTATATAATACTTTATGTAAACTGTTTTGGTAGAACTATGCTCTGCATGTGTATAGAATATCATATTTAGGTTAATTTGTATCATGTGAGCGCTCAGGGCGTTGATGAGCGCATGATAAATGTACATTATTATTATTATATGTCGACGCAGGTTTCACATTTCACTTCGGGTACATATAATTACAACTTTCACATTTCATGCTCTTGTGGTAAGCTAGTAGTTACAGTTTCCACATTCGGCTTCGGGTACGCATAGTTACAGGTTTCCACATCTGAGTTAGAGTACATAGTTACAGTTTTCATATTTCGCTCAGGGTATCCAGTTACCTTTCACTGAGATACAACTGTCGTTAATACTTGTCAAGATGCACAAATGATATGTGAAGTCAAAAGAAAAAATGAAAACAAGTTCGAGTATTGACTCTGGTAGGGATTTGCAACATGATCTGTGTGTGTGTGTGTGTGTGTGTGTGTGTGTGTGTGTGTGTGTGTGTGTGTGTGTTGTGTGTGTGTGTGTGTGTGTGTGTGTGTGGAGAGAGAGAGAGAGAGAGAGAGAGAGAGAGAGAGAGAGAGAGAGAGAGAGAGAGAGAGAGAGAGAGAGAGAGGGTGTGTGTGTGTGTGTGTGTGTGTGTGTGTGTGTGTGTGAGTGTGAGTGTGAGTGTGTGTGTGAGAGAGAGGGAGAGGGAGAGGGAGAGAGGATTATACTCTGAATGGCCTCTTCGTGTACACGAATACTGTCACATCCTACTGATGTGAACACGCAGCTGATCACTCATGATGCACAGTTTACACATGAAGCACATCGCCAGAAACACGTAAGGGATCAGCCAATCTTCGTATAGATGACACATATGAAGCCCCAAATCCATACTCATTTTGTCAACTGCAATTACAAATTAGTAAATACAAAATCTTTAAACTTTCTTTTCTCAAGAAAACAAGCATACGATGCGTGTACGTAATACCAAAATTCAAGTTGTTATGAAATGAAGACTCGAGGCACAAAGTAACAGCAACTGTGGAATGTGAGCTTACATTATCATAGAGTATACCAGCGTGTTGGTTTGTAGCTGTGTGTCAACACTCAAAGTTCGACCTACAGTAAAAGAAATGATAGGGACAAAAACTGAGTTTAATGAGCGAAACAGACAAAACAAAAAAGCCTGAAACGAAACTACGCAGTTTGAAATCAGTCAAGAGGAGATATGTGGTGAGGCGTAGGATGGCGGGGCACCAGACAAATTACACAGAACCACATGCAAGCATGCAAATCCAGTTTGCTATGAAAGCTGCCAAAGCCAAAAGCACAAAATACCCCATGGCGTCTAAAGTCAGCCTGGCTCAGTCAGAGGACGTGGCCCAACGTGGCTCAGCGATTTACAACTTATTTTCCATCAACATCGTTTATGTTAAGACATGTCTTCTGTAACAGACTAAACAATTCATTTCGTGCTTTCATACACAAGTTTATGCATATTTTTCACTCCCGTTAGGTAATTAAAAAATTTATATTAATTTTTTATATAATACTATAATAATGTAGTGTATACTACACTT
>JABMCL010000660.1:670000-685000 GCA_018857735.1 Alviniconcha marisindica
GCGCTGGTGCAGTGGGCGGAATGGTTTGAATACAATAGTGTCAGTTTTTTTTTTTAAAGGCAAATGTGAGTGAGTGAGTGAGTGAGTGAGTGAGTGAGAGTGTGTGTGTGTGTGTGTGTGTGTGTGTGTGTGTGTGTGTGTGTGGTGTGTGTGTGTGTTAGTTCTTGGATCTTAACGTTCGTCAACTGCATACGATCACCTCGACGCTGTGTGTGGTGGTGTGTGTGTGTGTGTGTGTGTGTGTGTGTGTGTGTGTGTGTGTGTGTGTGTGTGTGTGTGTGTGTGTGTGTGTGTGTGTGTGTGTGTGTGTGTGTGTTAATTAGTTCTTGGATCTTAACGTTCCGTCAACTGCATACGATCACCTCACGACGAACTGTACGTGCGTGGTGTGTGTGTGTGTGTGTGTGTGTGTGTGTGTGTGTGTGTGTGTGTGTGTGTGTGTGTGTGTGTGTGTGTGTGTGTGTGTGTGTGTGTGTGTGTGTGTGTGTGTGGTGGTGTGGGTGGGTGGTGTGGTGCGTGCGTGCGTGCGTGCGTGCGTGCGTGCGTGCGTGCGTTTAAATTGATGGACACTGAGGAGTGAGGAGGGGCTGTACAAAATTTTCCACACACAGACGGAAGTCAACACTGATGACTATTAGATAAACGTTACGGTGCCGAAATCTGGGGGTGGTTGATGGTATTCTTCCCTTTTCATCTGAGATACTCGCACACTCCTTCCTCCGCAAGATAAACCCGTGTGGGAAAGTGAAGGGAGACGCGTGCGTGTGAGATGCCGCTGAGATCACACAGGTTCAGCAGCGACAGAGAACTGCAGCGTAGCGGAGGCAGAAGTGAGGTGGTGCTCGCGCAGCCTATACCTCAGACAAGGCTCTTGAGAGAAGAGGAACTCCGGTGGGGATAGCTGTGGGGAGCGAGGAAGGGGGTTGGGAGTGATCTACTTGCCGTTGCTTAATTGCAGAGACGCCAGTTCTCTCTTGGAGAGTGCTGAGGCGTGACTGCTGACTCTGGTGTGGCTTGCTTTTCATTACTGATCTCAGGTTCTTGGAGTTCTTCCCGTCCCTTCCCAGTCTCTCTCTCCCCCCCCCCACACCATCTCTCCCCCTCCCCCTTCTCTCATCCCCTATGTGTCTTTTCCATCCTTCATCGCTGCTGCTTTGCATAGGCCTATCCCCCCCCCCCCCCCCCGCCCCCGTCCGGTGGTAGTTCCCACAGGTAAATCAGTCACATGCTGTAGTGGTAGTGGCGTAACGTGCCATGTCCATCCACACACGTGGCTGTGACATACACTCCCACCAACGGATGCAACTGCAGCCTACTCAGTCGGCATTACTACTGGGGATTTTTTTTACGTTTCTCTTTTTTCTTTATTAGTCTCATCTCGAGAGCTACAATTGTACTCTCTCTCTCTCTCTTGTATTTTACGTTTGTCTTTTTTCTTTATTAGACTCATCTCGAGAGCTACGATTGTACTCTCTCTCTCTCTCTCTCTCTCGTCTCTCTCTCTCGCACACTCCTTATTTTGTTCTCGATTGTTTTTGTTGTTATTGTTTTTTGTTTTTGCCCGAGGGCTGGATGAAAAAAAGTATTGTGCTTATTCCTTTACCCTCGTTAATAAAAATTCGTTCGTTCGTTCGTTCTCTCCCTGTCTCTCTCTTTCGTTCTTATGTATTTTACGTTTGTCTTTTTAATTTTTTTTATTAGACTTATCTCGAGAGCTACAGCTGTACTTTTTTCCTTTTTTTTTGTATCGCTCTATCTTCAACAGCTTCAGCTGGTGGTGCAGTAAATTTTCCCTTCCGACAAGGGCGCGTGCAGGAAGACACGACTGCAGTTATTTACCGAATTCCCGGCGGAAAGTAATCATTGGGTTTCAGACAGATTATACACTGTAAATCACAACAACCCAAATACCAACACTTTCATTGCCGCTGTGCTCTGCCTGTGTAAATGAGCTTGGCGAAGTATCATTCTACACAAGGAGAGATGTGGGGTACTTTCCTATCACCTACCACACACGACGAGGTGTCGTTGACAGGGACCTACCTCTGGTTGAGAGCGATAGTATGTTATTCCATACGGAGAGGTCTGGTTGAGAAAGACCTTCAATTCTAAATGGAGACTGAGGTCATTCATGGAGGGATCTTCGTATTACCTGATCCCACATGGAGAGGCTGTCTTATTCAAAGAAACTTTCGTTGAAGGTGTTATTCTACACGAAAATACCTTGTTGAGAGGGATGTCGCATTGCACTACAGGTCTTGTTCACAGGGATTATCTAACACGAAGTGTTGTTCAGAAGAACCTGCTTTTAATCCTACAAGGTGGAGTCCGTTGACAGGGACATTCCATGGGTAGCAGAGCGTACACTACTAATGACGGCGAGACAAAGTGGCGAAATTCCTTTCACAACTATCCATAACACAAATTACAAAAAACTAAATCAAAGACAGCTCGTCTGCGAATTTACGCTCTTCTATCAAGAATCCAGTGTTGCATGGCTCAGTGATGAGAACTGCGTGCGCGCGCGCGCGTGCGTGCGTGCGTTCGTGCGTGTGTGTGTGTGTGTGTGTGTGTGTGTGTGTGTGTGTGTGTGTGTCTGTGTGTACTTGACATTTTTCAAGTACACCAGAGAGAGAGAGAGAGAGAGAGAGAGAGAAGAGAGAGAGAGAGAGAGAGAGAGAGAGAGAGAGAGAGAGAGAGAGAGAGAGAGAGAGAGAGAATGTGCGTTAGTGCGTGCGCGCGCCAGCGCGTGTGTATGTATGTTTGTATGTGCCGGCTTAAACGGGACGACTATTGCTTTTAACAGAACAAAACGCTCTGCAGATCCTAATCCTACAACTGAGGCTGACAGCTTCGCCTCCTCATCTCGTAGCAAAATAAACAATAACGCTGCTACCGATCAAATACAATCGGTCTCCTCACTTCTTCCCGCTTCACTTTCGCCACACCGACTTTCGGATTTCTGCACACGAGCTATACCTACCTGGCTCTTTCCTCCCTACACTCCGCTCGGCCCGCGAGCTGTCTATTTATTTTTGATATGCTTCAGCGCACGGTCTGAATAGTCCTGCTCAAACATAACCGTTGACCCGCTGATTGTCTATGTAGATTCCAGATGCGTCCCTCGGGGGCCGGTACACGGCTAAGACATTGTGGAAGAAGAGAGGCTTGGTGAGGGGGGCGGGGGGGAGTGGGGGCTCTACTGCTGTGTCCCCGCTTCTCCCCCCCCCCCCCCCCCCACACCAACCAGGCTGCACGCGCCGTTTCTCGTATTGTTTACCGTGGTTGTGGGGCCGGCGCTGACGGAGAGGATGCTGAGCCATGTGCTGTCTTTCCTGTAATGTGTCAAGAGACTAGAGACTAGGCGGGATGTGGGTGGTCACAGCAAAGCAAAACTGATGCACTGTCTGAGAAAAGAACTAAAGGTGTTGGGGGAATGGGGGAGGGGGGTAGAGAAGGAGGAGAGGGAAGGGGATTTAACACAAAAAATTAGCCAAGGGGATTCAAAATTTTTTTTTAGCCAAGTGCTAAGGTCATCAAGGGAAGATGGTCGTAGTACAGTCTTCGACTGGTGCCTGAACCATTGCTGATGATGATGTGGGGCTTCATATCCTCGGATGCCGGGTTGATATATTCGGGACAAACTGTAAGTGAACCACTGCTCACGGCAAGGTCGCTTTATAGTTGGTGAGGATTATTCTGGAAAGGGGGGATGGGGGGGGGGGGGGGGAAGAGATGAATAAACTGGAAATGTGGAATTTATATGAAAGCAGAATTCCGGGCTTAGGCAAAGCATGCAAACCTGGACTGACCTACCTGCTCTAGGGAGGGAACCTTCGATACCTCTGAATTCTCAGCAGAAGCGACCTTGATGTTTGTGTCCACTATGAAAGAGGAGAAGGAAGAAAAGAAGAAGAAAGCATCGCAAGGGGAAGACAAAAGAGGAGGAAGACGAAATTAATCCCTGTCTGAGATTCAGTGACAGAAAGAGAACCGAGGAGGAAAATAAAGACTGAAGAGGAGAAAAGAGGCAGATGAGGCAGATGAGGGAAACAAAGCTTACAGTGACTGAAACTTCTTTCAGTTGTAACAGATGCTATCAGTAGCCCGCGCTCTTTGGCAGAACACTGTCAGTCCCGACTCCTGTACGTTGCCCGCGAACTCTTCCCTCAGTCGTTGAAACGTCCACAAAGAGCTGCACCAAACGCAGCAGGAGAGTCGCCTGGAGCTCCGGAGCCTCCATCCCTGTCCAGCCTTCGCCGGTCGGCCCCATGCCGTCTGTAGCTGCTCGCCTCGCTCAACATCGCTCCAGCTGTTTACCGCTTTCCCATCGTAAAAACCTGCTGTGTATATTGGCTCCATGATGCCCAGATTTCGTCGAGCTAGCGCCTACTTTACAACACCATGCTAACCAAGTGTGGTGCCGTTCAGTCGCTTCGGCGCTTTATGACGAAACACCGAAAACCCATTGATGCGCGAGAAACAATAAAACTAAGAAAAGAGGAGGTGGAGATGAGGACTGCGGCGATCTTTAACGAGCAAAGTCTCAGTCCAACCGCTCGACGCGGTACTAATGCATGGGTAAGCCACCATAGTAAATAGTATCTAAAAAGACAAAAAGAAAAAAGAAAAGAGAAAAAGAAGGCTTCAACGTTTTAACAATGCTGAACAGTCCTGTTTTTGTTTTCTCGCAAAGCTGTTAGCCTGATCAACTTTATGTTCCGTGTCCTTCCTGTTGTCAGAATTATTCATATACTTTTGTTCTCTAATTTATTCAGTCTTGCTATTTCCGTGTTCAAGTATGCACGTTGCGATGGCTTTTTAATCCGACTGGAGAGCTGTGTCTCCAGGCAGTCAGGGTTGCAGATTACTTTGTCTGGCGATCAGCCTTTTCGGGTTTATCATTATGTTTTTGTGTGTGTGATTAGGCAGAATGGACTCAGGTACTCCATGGTATGTTTGCACAAACGGCATCTCTTTCTGTCTGCCTGCCTGCCTGTCTGTCTCGCTCATTCATTACACCTTGACCCTGGCTGGGCTATTAAAACGCCAGGAAAGAGAACGAACGTATTTTAACAAGACGTTGCACCGCGCTGGGAACTTCAAGCAAATTTAGGGAAGCTTTTTGTGAGTTGAGCGGCAGTACTCTGCAACTACCAACCCTAACAAATATACACCTACACCCACCTACACCCCTAACCCACCGCTCCCCTCCACCCAGAATGACTTATCTCTCTCGAAATCGAAAACTCGGAACGGGTTTACGTTTTCAATGCCGTGAGGCTTTTCGGCGTACCGGCAGCAGAGGACTCCCCGCCACAAGCCAATTAGCATTGAGAAAGGCAGGGCTGACCTCACAGCTCGAAGAGGGAGACAAGTTTATCATACGCACCGGTAACCCCCCTTAATCCTCACATCGTTTTGTTAAGTCAGGCACTGACAGCGAAATGAGTGGCGAAGAAAAACGAGCTTTGCTTACAAAACCTCAATGTTGATTCATCTTCCCACACAATGGTACATCGAGGCAAGGATGTCGGCGATACAGGTGGTCCTGACAGGTAAACTTTACTTCTTTCCGAACGCACAAGTTGAAGCTATTTGGTTTAAGCATGGTTTCATTCGCGATGAAAGCATATCTCTAAGCGCCAGACAAGTCAGCCTATACAACAGACACTCAAAATGACAAAGTGTACAACGCGGTGGAGTAAGCCAACACGTGTGTTTGAAACTATGCGGAATCGATGAAAAGGGAGATAGCTGGGCCTATCTATGTACATGGAAAATGATGTGGGAAGGATTACAGCAAGGGCCTATCTATGTACATGGAAAATGATGTGGCAAGGCTGTGGGAAGGACAGTAGCTAAAGAGGGAAGGAGAGAGGAAGGAGAAGGTCCGCCGGCATCGTGTCCTGTGTCATGGAGACCACTGTCCAGCTGTCCTTGAGTCTGTCCCGCGCCTTTACGTCATGCTGTTTGCTGTCCCTGAGGCTGTCCCGTACCATCACGTCATGCTGCATGCTGTCCTTGAGGCTGTCCCGTACCTTCACGTCATGCTGCTTGCTGTCCTCGAGGCTGTCCCGCACCTTCACGTCATGCTGTCCTTGAGGCTGTCCGGAACCTTCACGTCATGCTGTCCTTGAGGCTGTCCCGCACCTTCACGTCATGCTGCTTGCTATCCTCGAGGCTGTCCCGCACCTTCATGCCATGCTGTCCTTGAGGCTGTCCCGCACCTTCACGTCATGCTGTCCTTGAGGCTGTCCCGCACCTTCACGTCATGCTGTCCTTGAGGCTGTCCCGCACCTTCACGTCATGCTGCTCGCTGTCCTTGAGGCTGTCCCGCACCTTCACGTCATGCTGTCCTTGAGGCTGTCCCGCACCATCATGTCATGCTGTCCTTGAGGCTGTCCCGCACCTTCATGTCATGCTGTCCTTGAGGCTGTCCCGCACCTTCGCGTTATGCTACTTGTTGTTCCTGGCGTCTTTGAGCGGCTTAGCCGCCGCCGTTCCAAAAAAAGGGGACATAAATTTCATCGGGCGACTGCCTGGCTCTTCCTGTCACCTTCCTCATTACTCATAGCGCCGGCCGCGAGATGGCGGCTCTGCCGTGCGATGACAGCTTCCACTGACGGCGTTCCTGGACCAGGTGGGTCCCCTGGCCAGACAATGCCTCGTAAAATCCCGGAGCAAACACCTCGCCGTTACGGGTCTCTGTGAGGAAAATACACTCAAGACTTGTCAGTCTGCACTTAGACTGTCATTCTCCATCAGCTGAAACAATATCGCACCCATCGCGCAACAAGGGAGGGACGGCGAGGCTGGAATTTGGGCCCGGTGGTTCCAGCGTGTGCCTTGGCTCACGGGTCTGGTCTTGAGTGGATTGTTCCTTGACGTAATGCGTCGTGGAAGTGGCGTGAAAGTTTTGGAGCTGAGTGATGTAATTGCTAACACTCCAACAAGTTTTGTCAAGTGTTCAGCGAATGTTGGACTGGAAGGTGGTTTCGATTGGCGTGTGTGGGCACGAGAGTGTGTGTTTCATGTGGGCACGTGTGTGTGTGTGTGTGTGTGTGTGTGTGTGTGTGTGTGTGTGTGTGTGTGTGTGTGTGTGTGTGTGTGTGTGTGCCCGCGAGCGCGCGTGGATAGCGGAGAATGTGCCATGCGAATGTACGAAGGACGGAAATTTAGATCAATGCTTCAAATAAAATACTACAGTACAACTGACTAAAGCCGTATTATACAGGGAAGGAGGGTGGGAGAACAACACCACCGACTGCAATTATCCGGCTAATGCACTGTTTCACAACGATGCCAAAACAATTTAGACCACAAACTGATAACGGGAGGTGGTGTTTGTGTAGCAAAACAGAAAACAGCCACGCTTCCCCGCAAAGAATAGCCTGAAATTCCAGCGAATATACACGTCGACTTGCCCCCGACACGAGACTGTTGACACAGCTGCGCTGGAAATTTAATGTTTTAGCCTTTCACTGTTTTCCTTTGTCTGCACAGAAAACTCAGACGACTCCCCGAGCTTAGAAGGAAAGAAAGGAGGCTAAGCACGAGACGTTTTTCTCTTTCTCCAGCAAGTAAGTAAACCTAGCTTTCTAGAAGAAACTGTTTGCTTAACGGACCGGTGTGAGAAAAAAAAGAAAGGTACTGTTTTCCCTTTTCTCCCCCCCCCCCACCTCCCTCCCTCTCTCCCCCACCTATTTTGCATAAAGATTTGTGTATTTATCTATCTTTCAGTCTGATAACCGCAGAAACAATAGCGGGTTCCGTTGTAATATGCGGAACAAGCTTGAGGTTTACTTATTTCAGGTTTTGTTCATTTATTTATTTGTTATTTCTTTCCCGGAAGGGTGGGGGAACGGGGGAAAGGGGTGGTGGTGGTGGTGGTGGCGGGGGGAGGGAGGGTGTCAATACGGCAGCAATCGCGTAGGTTTGTGGTTGAAAAGGATGAGTTGTTTGGGAGCTGAAAGGTGACAGGGCCCTGTCGGTGCACACAGACCTTCCTGGCCAAGGTTTTGGTGCACAACACCACCGGTCCGCCCAGTCCTGAACTGGATGACACTGCTGCCCTTTGCACACGATAAGCCCAAGTCCAAACGGACATGATCGACTTGTTTGATTTGCTGAACCAGTCAGTGGTAAGACACTGTCAACAACGCCTTCATACGTTGGCATCGACCCCTTTCAGCGCCCGATGACAAAGGAAGCGCTGCGTTTGATCTGACGAGTTGGGTTTTCTATCGATCGACGTTCAGGTTTGTTTTACGTGCCAAACGCACTCTACACTGGGTCCCAATTTTATTTCTGCTGTTATACATCCATTTTACATATGGTTCAAATCTTTCGTGCTCAAATAGAATAAAAGAAGAAGAAAAAAATCATCTCGTCTAAAAAAACAACCGTTTTTACTCACAAATTTCACACACAACACACACACACACACTCTCACAACACACACACACACACACACACACCACACACACACACACACACACACACACACACACACACACACACACACACACACACAACGAGAGTACTAATACAACAAAGTGTTCCATCAGGACCAAAAATCCTACCCTACGCCTTAACCACAAACTGAAAAGGCGGTACGAAATACGGAACGCCGTAACAGAATAACACACGAAAAACACTTCCGACTCTTTCTATATAAAAAAAAGAAAAAAAAAGACCAACTGAAGAGACTACTACGAGAACGATGTCTTCCCAAAACACTCCAGTCATTTGTAAGACGACCAGGAGAAGAGAGAAAGGGACAGAGGCAGTGGAGAAAGGAGCGAGGCTAGGGCGGGTTGAAGGAATGGAAGCCGACTCACCTGGGCAGAGGGAGGTGCAGTCGACGAAGGACTGGGATTCCCCGATACAGGGAGCACCGCCGTTGAGGGGGGCGGGGTCATCGCAGGTGCGGGTCCGTCGCTTCTTGCCTTTGCCGCAGGAAGCTGAGCACTCCGACCATTCCGTCCACGGTGACCACCCTCCATCCACTGCACCAACGCACGAACACACACACACACACACACACACACACACACACACACACACACACACACACACACACCGTACGCACACACACACACCGTACGCACACACACACACAATGCACGCACGCACATACACATACACACACACACACACACACACACACACACACACACACACACACACACACACACACGTTGTAGAAACGATACATCGAGGTGATCAAGGTGGGATTAAACTCGCGTGTCTATAGACCCTACGACGGTAACGCTGTAGTGTCTATGGACTACTACAGGAGCATTTTGGCATCTGTGAGTCTATACCCTATATCCCTACCAAGGTCCATGAAATACAGCAACACCAACCAGTGTTTTCTATAACGAACTCTGAAACAACGTTTTTTGTTGGACCCCCCCCACCCCCCACGCCCCTTGCCCTCTCTTCCCTGCCTTCCTGTCGCTTTGCAGCCTCTCTGGGGTTTTCGCCTACACACAAATCCTTCTGCAGCTCATCACATGTCTTGTTAGAGACCGAAGAAAAAGGAACGCAGGCACAGAACGCACAAAGAAAAACCGTGCACAGGGTCTGCACCCTTCTTGATCTGCGGTTTCTGAAGCTGCGAATAATTCGCTTCTTCTCCCCCAGTCGCATCAGAACTCTTTTCCACACTTTTGTTTTTAAACATGGGCGCTTCCAGCTCCAGTCGGCGGAAGCTATGGCGCTTTTGTATGTGTGTGTGTGTGTGTGTGTGTGTGTGTGTAGTGTGTGTGTGTGTGTGTGTGTGTGTGTGTGTGTGTTGTGTGTGTGTGTGTGTGTGTGTGTGTGTGTGTGTGTGTGTGTGTGCGTGCGTGCGTGCGTGTATCCAAATTTGTGACTTCGAGCTCGTACACTGTTTCTACGTATAAACCTATTGATTAAAGACAATACAAATACGAATTCAAACAGACAGCAACAAAGGCAACAAGGCCAGACGACTCACAGTAGACGAGGAGGCTAGCCGAGTCGGACAGACGGCGGGAGGCCTGGTTGGTGGCTCCGCACGTGTAGTTGCCCGTGTCCTGCAGACGGGCCTGGTTGATGATGAGGCTGCCCTCGCTGGAGATGATGAAGTTGATGTCCTGCTGCACGTTCAGCTCCACATTGTCCTTCAGCCAGAACACCTGCACCGCCACAAACAACGCTCATCGTCAGCACTGTGATCAGAGAACTGGTGACTCCAGCCAGAACACCAGCACCGTCACAAACATGTGAATATAGTCAACGCAGAGTCGTGAAGAACTGGAAACTTCAGGTTCTTCTTCTTCGTTTCTACTTGAAGTCTTTTCATATAGGTGGTGTCAGACTGATCTTGCGATTATCAAGGAAACAACATATGTCAGGAAATTACACTCAAACAACAACAGCCTTAAAATAAAACCTTTCATAAAATAAATCCAGGTACAACACCTGACATCACACACAACCATCATCGTCAACACTGAGTTGCCGCGGAAGTACTAAAAACTTTAGATGCAACACCTCGAACACCACAAACAACACTTATCGTCACACCAACTTGTTAAGAACTGATGATTTCAGCTAGAACACACGAAACGTCACAAACAACACCCAGTGTCAACACCGGAATTATTACGGACTGAAGACGTCAGGCAGAACATTCATAACAGCACAAACAGCGCTGAGCGTCAACACCAAAGATCTGAATGTGACCCAGGTGTATATTTAATTATGTACCTCGTAGTTACATGCATGCCAGGTGATAGTTACTGTTGGCGATTCACGTCTCTGTTGCTGTGCCCTTTGCTATATGTGTGATGTCAGCTGAGCTCTACTGGCTCCTTTCGTGAACGCTACACTGTACTTGGTTTTCCGGCCACTCACATTACAAGCGTCCACCTCCCGGCACCATTCAACTCAAAGCAAAACACGAGAATTTAATAGCTGATCAACAGACCTATCCGACAATTTGCAAAACATGCCTTCTGCTTCCTGTGACGTCAAGTAACTGAACTGCACCACGATCTGATAATTTCACGGCAAACAACGCAGGTCTAGACTGCTTTGTTTACAGTGCAGGCGTTGGGTGATGAAACCAAACCCACGCCCCTGTCTCCCTCATTGGCTGGCGATCTCAGCATTAGCGGTCTGCATAAACAGATCGGTCAGTTTTGCCCCCGCTGGGCGCAGGTGGTCAGTTTGGACGTTAATCAGCTAAATGGACAAGCCCTGTCTTGCTGAAAGCATTGATGCTGATGCAGACAGGTACATAAGCTGAAGGTACAGCAGGTAGGAAAATTCTAGACAGAGATGGGGGCAAAAGTGAATGTGCCAAATCTGAACTGAAAGAAGCGAGCGAGCGAGCGAGAGAGAGAGAGAGAGAGAGAGAGAGAGAGAGAGAGAGAGAGAGAGGAGAGAGAGAGAGAGAGAGAGAGAGAGAGAGTAAATGATTTACTTTATTGTTATTTTCAGACCCAATTTACCTAAATGCAACAACAACAATAGCACCGCCACCAAAACACAGGAAAACCAAACCATACACAAACAACAACGATAAACAGGAAATGAACAAACTACCACCTCGATCTCTACAAGGACTGAAAGAAAAACCTCTGTTATGTTTTAGAATGTCACTCTTTTTCTGTTTACATAGCTCCCGTTTAGGTTTCGTGTGTCTGTTTTTTCCTCTTACGTCATTTTTATTTCACTCTAATTCCGCTGCTTCTTCGTCTTTCTCCAATCACCTCACCCAACCTCTCCTTGCCAACGTTTGCCAACGCAAACAAAACCGATCACACTATTTCAATCAAGCCTCTTCGCCCCAGCGAACACAATACTTCTGATGAGAAAACGGAGAAACGGCTTCATTCAAACTCGGCTCCATCTCTGCGAGTGCCACGATAAAACTCTACTTAGCCCACAAGACAAAACATCCCCCCCCCCTCTACTCCCACCCCTCCTTCCCCCCTTTCTCTCCTACCTCTGTGTCAGCTTCTGGGAATGCTGTTTCCATTATTGCTGTTGAAGAAAATTCTAAATACCAGGAGGTGTGTGTGCCCAGATACACGCTGTTCCGAGCACGGCCGTTCTCAGGTTAGCGCTGCCTCATTTTCGGGAAGACTAGGATTTGCCAGCCTGAATTTTCAGGCGTGTAGTAAGCAGACTTGCTTACCGGATTCTTCCCCATGCCAGTTCATACTCGACTGGTTTATTGATTATTGCATTCATACAGGTAAAATAAAAGTCTTACTCGACCAAAAATTCTATTAGCTCCCTGTGTATATACATACAATGCAGTCTATAGTTTTAACCTGTTCCATGCCCATCGGGCCTCGTAATAATTTTTTTTTAAAGTACTCGGCAAACTGCGTTTCCTTTCTCTATACAGGACATCATAATAAGACCTTTCTCCCAATTCTTACTGTTTGTGCATGCTTACATGAAACGTTTACAAGACAAACGTTTGTTTAGCTTAAACCAGTCTTCGAGACGACTCTTAGGCGGGTTTCGCACCAACAATACAAACTCTTTAGAAGGGAAAGTTTGGACGCATCATGTAAACGCTTTGTTTTCTCCAAACTCAAACCTGACTGGAAATTAATGTATGGCGCATAAAAACTTCCGCACAAAACCTTGCTTGTTCACAACGACAGATGCACACAGTGCATACGTGTAAGATTCTCACAAACTAAAGCTACCAAAGACATTCATACCAATAAAGTACACAACAACCCCCCACCCCCACCCCACCCAAGAAAGTACAACCATACAAAGTAGTTATAATAATTATGTAGAAATGTATACAAAGTAAAAATCTTTCTTAAAAATAAGTATTCATGGCAATGTACACCACTCTACGCGGACACCAACGCGAGCTCACATCACACAATCGCACAGGCACCATTACAAAAAAGGCAAAGGACTTTTGTCCACATTCACTCGGCGCAAGAACTGCGATGAATTGCTCTTTCCGCTCGTAGCCCAGACGTTACACACAAAGCACATTAACAATTAACAAGCAGATCACTTTAAAGCCCGACTTATTCGCTTTACGATCTGGGTTTGAGGCGCGCTAGGCAAGAAAAATAAAAAAAGAGTACGTATTGTTTTTTTATGCTTGCTTTTTTTCTGTTCTTTATTTTCTCCACCCCTCACCACCTTCCTTTTCCTATAATTATTGCAACTGATACGCTGTACTTTGATTTTATGTGCAGTTCACACACAGAATCACACGATTTGTAACCTATATTTAGCATACTTTTATTTGCTATTCCATATCATAAGCATGTGAACCGTGAAGTCCATATGTTTCCTTTTACCAGACCGAAGCCACTAAATTTGTCCATGTATTGCGCTTCTTTCAAAGTCCTGAAAACACCATCCCGGTGATTATTACACTGAGGCCACATTAGTAATTCACACTTGTTGTGATTAAATCCCTCATGAGTCACCATCGCAAGTTGGTAACGCCAGCATTAGTGATCCAACAATGAACTTGCCAGCCGAGAATGAAAAAAAGTAAAATGCAAACTTTTTGTCAGAGCCGCAATGGGTGCAGATGTGAAGAAGAAGGAGGACAAAAAGAAGTGCGCGCGCAGACACACACACACACACACACACACACACACACACACACACACACACACACACACACACTCACTCACACTCACTCACACACACACACACACACACACACACACACACACACACACACACACACACACACACACACACACACACACACACACACACACACACACACACACACACACACACACAGGCAGACAAACAGAGATAAACAGACAGAGAGCGGCAGGCTACTGGCGGCTTTTTGTTCTTGAAGGCCAAACTCCGAGTCATTCCGATTGTTACGATGGCAGTCTATTCGCCATTAAAGCCCTCGCCGGGAACTCGACACTGCTCCAGAGGAACTCTAAACCTACCTTAGCAAGGCATTAAACCAAAGGTGCTTTTTCCATTACGTATCTGTGAATGGTTGCGAATGAGCGTGCATGGCGCGCGGTGCAGGCCAGAGTATCCTCTCTGTGTGTGTCCGGGGGATGGGCGGCGGGGGGGGGGGGGGGGGGAAGCAGGGGGAGGGACCCTACCACGAAGATGGTGTAGGATGCCGGGCGAGGCTTACACAGACGTGCGCACACGGGAGTTAAGTTTTAACTGCGCCCACTACGAGTCGGACTTAGTTGGGCCAAGAGCAGTGAGTCAGGTATGGGATCTGTGGATGGTCACTCCACAAGCAGAGCTGGCATTCTGCATAGCCTCGCCCTGATATAACCGTAATGGTTGACAGGGCGTAAAACACCAAATTACTTACTTACTTCTGCATAGCCGCACTAACAGCTCGTCCAAGTCAAAGCGATGTATCAAACAGCCTGTGTACCGTCATCGTCATAGCACATCATCATTATCACCATCATCATCATTGGTATCACCAAGAGAGTGACCACAGGAATGGGGAACCTTAATAAATATAAACTTCTTTTCGATCGCCGCATAAACATACACAAAACGTAGGCATCACATCGTCAGGGCTATAAGAAACCTGTGCGAAATCGTACAGTAAAATGGAACAAAATGGTCACATAAAATACTGTGCAAATTCGTGAAATAAAGTGAAGAAAGTGATACTGTTCACAAGCAAAACAATCATTTTTTTCTTTGTAAAGAAAGGTCTTTTCAGTCGCGCGTGACTGAGAATTTGCCTTCAGTTTCTCCCCCACTGGTACCTTGATGCTGGCATGTTGACAGATGAAATAGTGGCTAAACAGCTGCTACAGTTACAGATAATTCTCTTTCGCCTGGTCGCTCTCACGTGATACAAATGATAAATACGACGGTTCAGCCGATACAACAATGGCCGGCACCTCCTTTCCGTCGACTGATACCTGGCATCCAGGAACCTCGTTATCAAAGCTTCTGTGGATACCTTTCACAAAATAACGACCATTTTCATTTCTCCCGATTGTTATCAGATTTCAA